>JBBPDI010089848.1:0-28219 GCA_037974545.1 Cucumis variabilis
CAAAACTAATAATTTAATCAATAACAATTATTACAATAATAACACTTTATTAATAACGGTCAATGGATTATATTTACGAGTTTTAGGACATAAATCTCAACCATAGAAGCTTCAAGGAAAAACTTCTTATTAGATCCAAAAATTAACATTGGATGGGTATATCCAAGACCCATAAACGCATACCACAAATGGCTCAAGATAGGTTAAAATAGGGCACAAAGGTGCTAGGGGCCTTGGCTAAAGCAAGAGACGAATCACATGGCTCAAGAATAGAGAGGGACGACTCATAAAAGGGGAAACGACTTGCACAAGGGAGCATGCGGCTCGAATGAAGGAATTTGGCTCGCGAAAACAGCTAGGACTTGGTTCAGGACTTCGTTCAACTTCAACAGAGAAAAATCGACTATGATGAAGAAAAGGACTCGATCGAAGGAAAAAAATGTGAAAGATTGACAGCTGGTGAGGGACTCAAATAGAGAATGACGAAGATCTTTGACTCGACAACTTAGAACGAAAGGCATGAGCTGAAAGGAGGCTAAGCTGGACGGAGCTTCTCGACTTCATCCAGGTGTGTGACAGACGACGAGCAAATGGGGAAACCAACATAGATGCTGTCAAAGTACTGAGCACAGGGAAGATCCATGGTGACAATGGCGATTAAGTCAAATGGAGAAGAAGATGAGAGGTTCACACGTAGACCGAGAAGATTAAATATATAATAATAATAATAATAATAATAATAATAATAATAATAATAATAATAAATATTATTATTATTATTATTATTATTATTATTATTATTATTATTAATATCATTTCCCTTTTCCTTTTTCCTTTTAAATTATTTTCCAAAAACTCAAATCTTATTCTCCCTCCAATCAACTTTATACTTTTGCCAAAATAATTATCCTTTTACCAAAACAATAATTATCCCTTTTTCAAATAACTATAGTTTCCCAGAATATAACTAATTTACTTATTTATCTCAATAAATATCTTTTCTTTACACAATTATCCTTCGACAAATAATTTATTTTTATCTTCTTTCCAAAATACAATATCTTTCTCCTAAATAATTATATTTCACAAATATAATTATCTTTTCTTTTTCCTATATATATATATATATAATATCAAATCTCTAGAAATTTCCACTCCTCCAGTTTAATTAAATAAACACCCAAAATTATATAATTAAATTCCAATATTCATTAAACCAAATAATTTCCACAACTTTACTTAAACCTCATAACATACAATTAAATAAAATTCTCAACAAACACCATAAATTCAAAATCTCTAATTAATTAGATATTCTTCCAACAAATATCTAAGTAGATATTCTTCCAACAAATATTTAATTAATTCCAATGTCCATAAAATCAAATAGTTTTCATTATGTAAAATCAAAATAACGTCCAATAAATTAAATCTAATTAAACAAAGCTATGATAATTATTTTCAAAAAATTATCTTAATTTTTGGGACCTTACAAAGATGGTTTATTTGGTTGGATGAAAAAAGATGATATATTTAATTAGAAGAGAAAATAATGGTTTAAATAAATATATATGTTTATTATATGTTTTGCTGAGAGTATAATAATAGTAATAAAGAAGTATTGTAATTATTATTAATGGTTATAAATGTCTAAGATTTTGTGCATTTAAGAAACTTATTGAGGAAAGATAATGAGAATAAAAATATGTGTATATATTGGTATTATATATATCTCCTAAAAGGAAAAGGAAATAATAATGATAAATATTATTATTATTATTTGTGTTTATAAATAGCATTGAAATGCTTAAATTGAAAGTAAAAAGAAAAAGAAAAGGTTCTTCATCTTCTTTCCTAAGATAATCTTATGTTGTCGCCTCACCAGTTTTTGTTAAGATTGGTAAGTTATGTGAGTGTTTTGGACTGGATTTTACTACCCATTAAAAGGTTAATTGAGACTCCAAATTAATTTTATTATTGAAATATAATTGATTGTGGTTGCATACCTGTGGCAAAGCTTGAAGATTTAAATGATGGATTTTTTCCATCAAGGTTGAATTGGTTTCAATCTCAATTTTGGGATCAAATTAATTGGAGAAGTGTGACTGTCAGCTAGGACATAAACTTTTAGCTAATCTTGAGGTAAGAAATTCTACTACTGGACCTTCGAACATGATATTAAGAGCTTGCATGTATTTTGTAATTATGCATTGATAGTAGCTGAAAATGCATAATAAGATGTTGTGATTGTTGACCCATGTTACATGATGATTAAATGCTTTATGAATTTCATGCTTCATGGACTGTTATGTTTTATGGACTGTTATGACTGATCATTCATGTCATGTTATGTTGATTGTTACATGCTTTTGGATTGTGATGTGTCTGTTAACTTTGTTTGTTGAGCTTTTTATCCCATCTTTATTGTGATTACTACCTATGGGGTCACTAGCTCGACTAGTGGTGTTTCTACGGGACCACTCACACAATTTAGGGGTGTATCTACAGATCACATGCAAGGTTAGAGGGTAGTTATGTTGTGTATACGGGGTGACTCGCACGATTAGTGGTGTTCTCACAGGACCACTCACACGATTAGGGTTTTACCTACGTATCACATGTATGTATATGAAGTGTGTACCTACGATCACTCGCACGACTAGGGGTATTTCTACAGGATAACTTGCAAGATTTAGGAATGTTCGTACGATCTCACTCATGCAGGTGTGCTCTATTGGACATACGATGTTATGATTATGTTCCTAACGAAAAGTTAACAGATCACCTAGCGTGACTAGTAGTGGATCCTTACTAGGTATATTTATATACTTCCTCTTTTTTATGTTTAATATTTTAGGCAAAGGTATAAGATCTGGAAAGTTGGCGAGCGACAAGATGGATCCGTGACATCCATATGGGGACTCAATTTTACTTTCGCGTCTATTTTATATGTTTTTCAATATTTTAAATTTTAGACATTTTACTTAAGGTTTTGTCTTATTTATTTATTTTTATTTTCTTTAAAATTTTTAGAACCCATGGGTCATGTTTTTACGGTGTTTTATTGAATGTGCAAATTTTATATTTTACGAAGAGTTATTTGATATTACTTTTATAAAGATTCTAGTTATCCTCTTTTCAAGAAAGTTTCATTTTATATTTATCTTTTGAGTAATGACCTTAGCTCGGCTTGAAAGTTTGGGTCATTACATTAATATTTAGATCAATGTGATTAAACCAATGGTAAAACTAATGAAATTATGTTTCAAAGACCTGGATTTCTAAAGGTAGAAAAACCACAAAATCGTGTAAGTAAACCTCAAAGAAAGGAAGTGAAACACAAATTAACCTTAACATAGAAATTAAACAATTTTTCTCTCTTTTGCTGAAATTTACAGAATAACAATCTCACATGCGATTCCACCCATGTTTATTGAAAAATAAAAGAAACCATTCACTTACATTATGGTCCAATCTAAGAAGGGAAAACATTAAGCACCGGATGGACAAACAAAAATACAATCACAACGAACACCACGACTGATGAAAATGGTAGGAGATGGCCGACAAATAAGATGGATTGTGGACACAAGGAGAAGGACACAACGAATAGAGATGGCGGCCGAGAGAGGAGGGCAAACATAGGGATTCTATCAAAGAGAGATTAGGGATTTCACTGTTTGTATTGGGAATTAAGCGACTTAAAATTGGAATAAGGGTTTCTACAGCCGGGAGCATAATGATTCGAGATTTAGAAAATTTTCTTAACTTTAGGAATAAGGGTTTTTTTATTAGGAAATTTTGTTTAATGATGCAAAAATTATGTCGTTAAATAACAACATGGAAATTGTGTCAATAAAAATTAAAATGTGTTAACAAAATTGTGTCAAGAAAAAATCAGCATTTTTATTTTTAATGACACATTTACTACATCTCACCCTTTCTTTCTTGATTTCAAGTGCCATTAAAAGCCAAATTTTAGTAGTGTGATATTATTATGAGATCGCTTAGATTTAATTACTGGATCGTTTACTTAAATGAACTACATAAATGATCGTTTATGGTAAACTTAAGGATCGCTTAGTTTATGAAGAGATCGTTTAGATTTAATGTAATGATCGTTTACATGAGCTCAAAAGATCGTTAATGATTTAGGGTTTAATGCTTAGGATTTTACATGTAATGACAATATCATTTAAACGTAATCAAAGATTGTTTATATTAAATAACATGGTTGATTTGATATTATTGGGATATTGTCTATATTTAATTTCTACATAACACAATTGAACATATATAACACAACTTATTTAAACTTCTATAACACAATTACTTAGAAATTATAAAACAACCGTTTAAAATAATTAATATGATCGTCTATATATTATTATGAGATCGTTTAGATTTAATTTTGTACATTTAGCACTACAAGAAATCAAAGTTTTATCGATGTATCAAAATGTATCGGGAAAAGGAATGTCAATAAATGGGGTTTCTTCTGACGTAACCAGTATTACGTGGAATAGGGCATTTCTCTCGAAGCTGTCAAATGAACATTGGGAAAATCTGGCCCAGCCCCGACGTGTCTAATGTACACGTTGGACCTACCTTCTGTGTTGAATTGGAAATTTTCTTTGGCTATCCTGAAGTTATGATCGCCTTTATTTCAAACTTGATTGTTGTTTATTTTTTAATAGTTTTGTTTGTTAGAACTATTAGGAATTTGTTGTTGATTTCTTATGACTATCTTGCATTTATGGTAGCCTTTTCTCTTTAGTGAAAACTTAGTTTTGAATTTGGTAGATAGTAGTCTGTTTGGTTAGTTTGTTCTAGCTATTCTGCAGTTATGGTAGCATTTGTAGTTTAAACTTAGCTTCAGTTAAAAGATTGGAAGGATTGGGCTGACTAATTAAGTTTAGAGTTTGATAGGAGGAATATAAGACTAATGATCAAACATATTTATGTTTTAGGTCTTTAACAATAAACAAGGGTTGGATGAAAGTTAAGAATAAGTTCTCGGTTAAGTATAGAGAGGATGTGTCCCAAATTTTAGAGATTGTCAAGTCCCACGTTGATGCTTACGATGAATAAGATATCTATGTAAAGATGTATGAACTCAAATTGGGACTCATTAGAGGGTGTGGAGCGACCGGTTGTTCTGAATACCCTTCTATGAATTTTTTTGTTGAGATGATACATGTAAAGGTTTTAAACGGTTGGAGTAACAAGTCCTTTGACATGATGTTAGACTTAATACAACGCGTGTTTCCAATGTGCGGTACTAATGTCCTTAGTCCATTCTATGAAGCCAAACAAAACTTGCGTGACTTGGGCTTGGGATATGAATATTCAACTTGTAAGCACTATTGTGTCCTATACTGGAAGGAGTTTGAGGATTTGCAGTTTTGTCCAACTTGTGGTGAGTCTCGGTACAAGGTTAGTCCTAATAACAGAGAAAAAATTCTGCATAAGGTATTGCGCCACTTTTCTTTGATACTGAGATTACAATGCTTATTTGTATAGAAGGATCCTCTTACACGAGATGGCACCATGACAAACGTGTTCAAACAGATGATGTGTTGAGACATCCAGCTGATGTGGATGCATGGAAATATTTTTTATTCTAAATTTCCTAATGTCGTTGTAGATGCACGAAACGTTTGTTTGGGGTTAGCTTCAGATGATTTTAATATGTTTAGTCATATGAGTACCTCGTATAATATGTCTCCTATGATGTTAATTCCTTACAATTTGTCACCGTAAAAATGCATGAAAGAGTCAACTTTTTTCATGACATTACTCATTCCCGATCCAAGATCTCCTGGTAGAAAAATTGATGTTTATCTTTGATCCTTGATTAGGAACTTAAAGAGTTATGGACTTTTGGGATGCATACGTATGATTCTCTTACCATTAATTTCTTTCAGTTGAATGCAATATTGTTGTGGACCATAAATGACTTTCTGGCGTATGGTGACTTATCGGGGTGGAGTATAAAAAGGTATCAGGCATGTCCTATACATGAGAGATAGATAGTCTTTTGGATAAGAGGGAAAAATATCATTCATGGGACATCGACGTTATCTTCCTGAAAACCATGTTTGTCAGAGAAGTAGGCTGCACGATTGAAAGGTAAAGCATAGGGCTCCTCCAGTGGTAATGACTGGGCACGAAGTAATGGAACAAGTAGATCAGTTGGAGTTTACAATTCTAAATAAACATCCTGCATTAAAAGAGAAGAAAAGAAAGAGAGCTCTTAATTGGACTAAATGAAGCATTTTCTTCAAACTTTCTTATTGGTCGAGATTATTATTACATCATAAACTAGACGTAATACATGTTGAAAAGAACGTTTGCAACAACTTGGTTGGTACGTTGTTGAATATTGTAGGAAAAACCAAGACACCACTAATGTACAATTGGAGATACAAGATTTGAAAATTAGAAAAAATTTACACCTCATAGAAGTTGGTAACAGATTGGTGAAGTCACATGCGACTTACACATTAACTAGCAGTGAGCGAGTTGAGTTTTGCAAGTACCTGAAATCAGTAAAGTTTTTCGATGGATTCGTTTATAAAATTTCATGATGTGTGCATGAAAAAGAAGAAAAAATTTCAAGTCTCAAAATGCATGACTGACATGTTTTGCTATATCGACTTCTACGTATTCATGCTCGAGCTTTCTTACTAAAAAATGTGAACACCGTTGTTACTGAATTGTGTAGCTTCTTTTGTTATTTGTGCGCTAGAACGATACAAGTAAGTAAGTTGGATGGATTGCAGGCAAATATTATAGTCATACTTTGCAAATTAGAAAAAATATTTCCACCTGCCTTATTCAGTGTAATGGTACTCCTTATCGTTCATCTACCATACGAAACCAAGGTTGCTGGTTTGGTTTCTTACAGTTGGATGTACCCTATTGAAAAATTTTTACGCACATTAAAATAGTTACTGATAACATTCTGGATGACGAGATGATGGGTAAGTTTGAAGTCTTTATTCAGAAAGTTTGACCATTAAGGACGTCAAGCGTTCGAACTCTATCACAGGAAGAGAAACACTTATTTCACTAGTACATTCCCAACAATGTAGGTGAAATATCATAGTACCGCAAGTAAGCATTTCTAACCTTTGACTTAGAACTTACAGTGGATGTTTTACGTATTCATTAAATAACATTTCATTATTAGGAGACACTTCTGGTTGATACGTCCACAAGTTCAAAACACTTGGAAATTTAACAAAAGACACCAATAAGCATTTTCTGAATGGTCCAAAAATCAGATACACCTAGAGTTTGATTGAATGAAGCAATAACTTTTGAATGAAAATTTTGTTTATGATTATTGACATGGATTTCATGTTATAGAAATACGTGAAGATTTCTTTTCACTTGCGATGGGACTAGCACTTGATGTTTGGTCTTACAATGGATACATTGTCAGTGGAGTGAGATTTCACACGGTAGAACATGATTCTAGACGCACTACATAAAACAGTGGAGTAATGGTAGTCGGTGAAAGAAGTATCAGTGGAACTAGAAGTGGAGACGACAATAATTTCTATTATGTTCTTGATGAAATGTTGGACGTTCATTATCTGATAGGATGACATGTTTGGCTATTTAAGTGTAGGTGGTATGACACAAACAACAACAAAAGCCATAGGACACATGTGAAATTAGGATACAAATCAATCAACACATCTTATTTTTTATTCGTCGAGGAACCAATCATCCTTGCGATGTAGGGACACCAAGTGTTTAACATAGAGGACCCAAAAAATGGTACCAATTGGAGGGTTGTTCAAGTGATCCAAAATAAACGTATATGGGACATGCTCAAAATCAATGATGTTAAGAATGAGCAACTAAATATAGTGAAAATCATTGTTGAACATCATGTCGATGAGATAATTGAGAATGACACTCTCTGTAGACCCGACGTTGATCCTACAGTGGTTGAAAAACAAATTCATTCTAACATTACTAACAACTTCATAGACGATAAAGATGACCAATTATCTCATAAAAGTGAATCAAGTGAGGACGAATGATATTGAAAAACCACGTGTACCCACATATTTCATTATTTTACGCATTCAGTTTCATGTACTCGTATTTGTTTAAGTAATTTTGGATTATATGTCTACAGGTACTATGTCATCATTCCTGATGACTTTCAATGACACGGATGCTCTCTTTCTCAAGTTAACAACGAGTTAAACGTGGGACCAACAACGTCCTCGGTGGGTGACACCTCAAGTGAGTGGAAATTTGATGTTAAGTGCGAACAAGTACATTTAGTCACAATTTGTTTCTAACATGACTTGATTTCTATAGCAGAATTGTCTCAACCCACTTTGACTCCCAAGAGACGTCAACAGTCTCGAAATATGGAGTTGGAGAGGTACATTCATAAGCATGGTAGAATTCCAATTAACATAGCCCGAGAAGCGGAGAAACAAATATCTCCACATGTTGTACAATTCAGCAACACCATTAGCTTGTGTGTGAGAAATACATTTCCAATCCTCTACCTTAAGTGGACTGATGTTGGGCGATAATACATTGAGGTGGTTAAGGGAGATTTACAGGTAAATTCATAGTTAGTTTTTTTGTTTAGACATACATCAATATAAACGAAGCTAACGTGTGATTTTTTTTACTTTTTAGCATTTTTTTTGTGCTTGATTTCAGCAATCAAGAACTTACTCGATTTGTTGAGCATCAAATGCTCACATCTTTCAAGGAGTTTAGGGGCCGTTGTCACAAACATTTCAAAAAGTACAATGACCCAAAACAGGCATATGCCAACCCACCACACATATTGGTTGGACGTTTGGAAGATTGGCACTTCCTGTGCGATCATATTATATGAGTCGTGTATTTCAGGTGAGATCTACATATTGCAATGCTATGTTATTTCATTTAGTTTTTTGTAAGCGATATATCATTTTAATAAACATTTCCATGCAGGAACAATCACGAACGAACAAGGTTGTAAGACAAAAACAGCCTTACAATCATAGTAGCTGGTCGAAGTCATTTCTACAATGACAACACAACCTTTCTGAAGAACGAGGTCTATTGGTTGATCATCTAGAGCTATTCAGGGAAACCCACGCTCGGAATGGATAATTCATTTTGCAAGCGACTGTGGATCCGCATGTAAGGTCAACTTAATTTTGTCTTATTTTGTACTTATAATTCTACTTTCATAACTTAATTACATAACATTTAATTTGTTGCAGAGTCAAATGTTGGAACTTCAGTCTCAACCTACCTCAGATGGTTCTCAGCCACTCTCTGAGGACAATATTTGCATGACTGTTTTGGGTAGATGTCTAGGCTACTTAAAAGGTCTTGGTTGGGGCCCCAGGCCCAAATCCTGCAAGAGTAAGAGTTATGCTAGCAGTTCTTCGACCACATGTTCGCATTCTACGACAGTCGAACAAACTAATGTAGTCTTTATTGAGCAGTAAAGACTCGAGCTTGAAGAAGCTAAACGCCTGATTGAAGAGTAGAGAAGGATGTCCGAGCTGTAGGCCTAAGAAATGAAATAAATGAAGAAGATGCTTGAAGAAGTGACTCGGACACAAAGAGGACCGTGAGTCGCGTACTTATGGTACGTATTTTTTAACTTTACCATTGTTTATTTTGCATTATTAGTGATATAATGCATTATATATAACTAAAGTTAATTTTTTGTAATTGTAGGTGTGGACCTGTTGAATTATGGCATCAACGGCCAAATTATCGTTTTTTTTCATGTAATTTTTTTAACAAATTTGAAAGTGTTAGACAATATAAAATTTGTTTAATTATAATATAATTTTGATTTGGTATTTGATATAATTATTTACTAATTTGGTTGTGCAGATTTTATAAATTTTATTGAATTTAAATCAAATTGGAATCGAACATAATAGTGCACGATCGAAACAAGAAATTCAAAAAAAAAAAGAAAAAAATACCTCAAACAATTCCCAATGCAAATAGTGCGTCGGGAAATATAGGCCTTTCTCGATAAAGGCATAATGATGTCGGGGATAGTTTTCACGACGTAACTTCGAGAGAACTATTCTCCTAACATAGCATTCTATGTCAAAAGAGTCATCTCTGTTCCCCAACACGATTACGTCGTTGGCACAATGAGTATCAAGAGAAGGGCATTCCTGATACATGTTACTTGTTTCGTTGGGAACAGGTCTCCCGACATGGGTTTCCTGATGGTCGTCTCGATGTGAAGTATTATGTCAGGAGACCATTTGTTGATGTCGTTCGTAACCTTTCCTAACACCAGCCTATGTTGAGAAACCCAGGACGTGTTGTAGTGTAGGTTAAAGAACAAATCTTTAGGTTTAATAACGCTAACGTTTAGATGATAAATAATGTCCTAAAAAATTCTTTCAGTAATATCCTACACAATCTTTTAAATAATAATTAATATAATCGATTATTACATGATTCCAAACGAACATTTTACGCTTATCATGTTGTTCAATAAAGATCGTTTGCTCCTATCATATACTAAAGCACGCCATCCAATTTTCATGTTGTAAATAATCAATTTGCATTTATTAACCTGTTAGTGAGTAATGCAAAAAGACTCTCATTTTTCTTTAAAACTCACTCTTCCAAAATATTAGGTTTAGGGTTCCAAACTTTTCCTCTCAAAATATTCCTCTCAATTTTTTCCTCTCTTACTTTGTGTTATTATAAGAAAATGACATTCAAGATGTTGAGGTTTAAGATGCTTCTATTTGGATCAAGAACAACAAGATCCTGAAAAAGAAGGAAAAAATTTGAAAGATGCTTCCAAATATGTTTATAAAAGACTATGGTATGCTATTATCAAATTTCTTGATTTTGAGGCCTCGTCCCGTCCAAAATGGAAAAGGATGGGTTTTACAAAGGAAGATAACAAGGTTGTTCAGCTAAAAAAAAAAAGGATTGGGATGTTCGAATCCTCGTAGCCATTCTTCTGCAGTGCCTTCAGGAAAAAAATTGCATCTTCTTCGTCCTTTATTGTTTAGAAACTCTGATGATGATTTTGAACATGTTTTTAAAAAAAATATGGTAGGCTCTTATCAAATTCAGTGACTCTGGAGCTTCCTTACAAGGCATATAACATTTACCTGTAAAAGATATATAGTTACATATTCTGTAACATTTACATGTAATAGAAAATTGGTTTAATGAAGGCAGATAACATTTACATGTTCTGTAACATTTGGATGTATTAACATTTACTATAAATGTAAAAGAACTTTTGAAAATTTCTTTATTTTATAATTTAGTACTTTGTGAATTTCTTTCTACCATGTTTTGCAAGTTTCATATTCTATGTTCTTTGTGCTTACAAAGTACAATTTTAGCTTGTATTATAATGGTAAAATTATCTTCGTGTCATCTGTTTTTATAAATCTAATCGTTTAACTCCTCTAACAACATTACTTAAATATAATAAAAGTATCTTCTTAAAAGATCATTTAGATTTAATGACTATGTCATTTACTTACATTAACGATCATTTACGTTTATCAAAATGATCATTTAGATTTTATTTAATGATCGTTCACAAGAGAGTTAAGAAGATCATTTATGATTTAGGATTTAATCTTAGAGTTTACATGTAATGACAAGATGGTTTAGATGTAATCAAAGATCGTTTTCACTTAATTAAACAATCACTTATATTAAATAACATGATTGTTTTAATATTATTATGAGATCGTTTTGATTTAATTACTAGATCATTTACTTATATAAACGATCGTTTATGGTAAACTTAAGAATCACTTAGATTTATGAAACGATTGTTTTGGTTTAATGTAATGATCGTTTACGTTGGCTGAGAAGATCGTTTACGATTTATGGTTTAATGCTTAGTGTTTACATGTAATGAAAAAATCATTTAAATGTAATCAAAGATCGTTTTAACTTAAATATACAATCATTTATATTAGATGACATAATCGTTTTGATATTGTTGGGATATCATTTAGATTTTATAAAACAATCATTTAGAAATTATAAAATAATCGTTTAGAAATTATAAAACAATCGTTTAGAAATTATAAAACAATCGTTTATAATAATTAATATAATTTTTTAAATGTTATTACAAGATCGTTTACATTTAAATTTAATTATGTACAAGGTCGTTTAGGTTAAACAACAAGATCGTTTAGGGTCAACAACCCGATCGTTTAGATTTTATAAGACGATCGTTTTACATTGAAAAAGATCTTTGGTTAAGATGTAAGGATAAAATCATTCAGGTTGACACTATAAGAAATTAAGGCTTTACCGATACAGAAATCGACGTTAGGATAGATGACGTTATAAGAAAAAGTTTTTGTCGACGCATCAAGGAAGGTGTCGCCATTGGTGTTCAATGCCGACGTCAAGAGATGACGTCGCAAAAGCATGCAAAAACGACAGAGCCATGCATGATGGCATCGTGGAAGCTTTTCATTTTAAAAATACTGTTTACTTTTCCATGATGCCATGCACCTCCGCGTCGTCATTCTCCCCCTAACAACGACATCCTAAAGCACGACATTGCTAAACCTTAAAAGATTATTAAAAAGGTAGCTCTCTCGCGACGTCTATGTCTACAACGTCGACATTGGCTTATCTAAGACGACGTGCGTTGACTGCGTTGGCAAAGGTCTAACCTTTAAATCATTATGACGACGTACTAGTTGTTGACGTCACGAAAAGTTTGACGATTTGATTGATTTTAAAAAGGTAATGTTGACGCCATAAGTGACAACGTCGACACTAGATTAGGATCTAATAACGCGACCACTTATGGCATTATTAGAAGTTGGCTCTCGTGACGTCTTCGTGGTGCATCACAAAAATCCATGTTATTCTAGTTTTGTGTTCACATAACACTGAAACGAAAACAAAAAAGAAGAGAGGAAGACAAAAGAGGGAGGGAGACCCGCTGTCGTCATCAAGCAATACTCCATCGTCGTCGTTGTCAGTGTCGCCACCATCGTCCTATCCTCATTCACTTAGTTCGTCGTCTCTACCAGTAAAAAAGTTATATTTTGTATGTATATTGTATGTTGGATATTGTATATGTATTAATATATGTAGATTGTATATTGTATGTATATTTTTTAATTTGTAAATTATAGATTGTGTATTGTATGTGTAGATTGTATATTGTATGTATGTTTGTTATTAAATATGTTGTATGAATAAGTTAAATTAAACTTAAATTGAAAATTTTATTGTATGTATGTTTATGGTAGTTTGTAAAATGAAATTGTATATCATATTTATGTTTATTATAAACTGTAAATTGAAAATGTTATTGTATGTATGTTTATGGTACATTGTAAATTAAATTGTATATTGTATTTATGTTTCTTATAAATTGTAAATTGTATATATGTTTATTATAAATTGTAAATTGAAATTGTTATTGTATGTATGTTTATTATAAATTGTAGCTTGAAATTGTTGTATGAATAAGTTAAATTATGTAAATTGAAATTGTATAGATTGATAATAATTATTGAAATTGTGATTTTGATTGTTATAAAGAGATTTAAATGTATTGAAATTGTTGGATTGATAAAAGTGATGAATTTGAAATTTTCTAAATTTTTTAAATTGTTTAAATACTTGAAATTTTTTATCGGTTTGTTGTGGCTATCCTGCAGTTATGATAGTCTTAGTTTATGATAATTTATTCGAAGTGTTAGATTGCTACTAATGCTTGTTACTTGTTTAGTCAAAAGTGTTAGATTTTTTTAGTTTAAACTTAGATATAGTAAAAGTTGAGATATTTGATAGTTGTGAGGTGTGACTTATCCGTGGAAGAAATTTAGCATTTGAGAGAAGGAATATAAGACTAGTTACCCAAATTTATGTTCTAGGTCTTTAACGATGGACAAAAGTTGGATGAAACTTAGGAATAAGTTACCCGTTTAGTATAGAGTGAGAGTTTTTCAATTTTTAGAAGTTGTCAAGTATCACATCGATGAGTAATGACGGATAAGGTGTCCATGCAAGAGATGTATGAACTCCAACTAAGACTCATTAAAGGGTGTGGAGAGACATTTATTAACGATTGGAATAGGCCCCTCCTACATAGATTGGGTGTATCATGGAGAGCTAGTGAACTTATATAGAGGTATAGAAAGATTTTATGAAGGATTTAGTAGTGACCCTTTCCATAAAAGAACTAGTTGTGACCCCTTCCATGAGTCAAATAGTAGTGATACGTTTCCTGAAGAAAGTGAAATGTTGGGTATACTACACGATTTACGAGCAACAATTGAACAGGAACAAGAAACAAGGAAGGTTTGGAGAATGACATGTCGTTAAATAGTGGTGTAGAAGAGGAAACAATGAATATATTTTAGGAGTTATTAAACTAAGCACGTTGTGAGCTATACCCCGACTGTTCAAAATTTTAATCCCTTAACTTTTTGGTTACCATGATGCATGTGAAAGTTCTCAACGGTTGGAGCAACAAGTCCTTTGACATGATGTTAGAGATAATAAGACATGTGTTTTCAATGTGTGGTACCAATATCCCTAGCTTTTTCTACAAAGCCAAACAAAAGTTACGTGATTTGGGCTTGGAATATGTGATTCTTCATGTTTGTATGTACATCTGTCACACCCCACCTCGGGCACCTGCTTCCTTGGCTCAAGATGTGGCATGATGTCAGTTGAAGTCTTTCGCCTTCGGAACAATCTCAACTGACACATGACATGAAACCTTGCAAAAAATTTTAAATAGTGGAAGTCTTTTAATAAAATAAATATTTAAGTTAACTTTGAAATCCATAATGCAGTTTATATGAAATCTTTTTAAAACGTATTCTTGAAAAATGAACAAAACATAAAGATATAAATATTTGAACAATCGCAATACTACATTAAACAAAACAATGTCCTTGCATATCTAAGTTGGCCAGGCAGTAGTATGTTCAGCATGCAGAGATCCACAATTTGTACCTTCAAAGTGGGAAAACATTTTGAAAGAGTAAGTCGAAAGACTTAGTGAGCAGTGGTTTTATAAAACAGGTTTTCATAAACATTTTAGTATTAAATTCAAGCTTAAATATATTTATTAGTAAACAATCATAATACAAAACTTGAAACAATTGCATAGCTTTTCGAAGACAGTTTTTCATAGCCACGGACAGTATTCACCTCTTCGTCCAAAGATAAAACAGTCATTGTTTGACAACCCAACTTTTGTAACTAAGTCAAAGTCATTAATTTAAAACTGTGACCTTAGTTTACATAACAACATAAGTTTAAATTAAAAAATCAAACTCTTAAAGAAAACAAAATTTAGGTTCGAGTCCTGTTTTAAATAACTAAAATTTTCAAAGTAAAGCTTACAAGACATCGGTTCATGAACTCAGTTAAACCATAAAATTTTTTAAACAGTCTCAAGTGCTAAAAGGAACAAGAAATCAAAACATTAAAGCGGAAGCAATTTGAAAGACATTCCCCTATGACCATTCCGCCTCCTTCTTGCCTCTCGCCGGTCTGCCTCCTTTGTTATCTTTTCCTGAAAAAGTTAAACATAAAAAGGGTGAGTATAAACATACTCAGTTAGAGATCCACTACTGGGCTAATAGGGGAAAATAACTATTAACTTCCTATTGGGGTACCCTGCACAGTCACAGTCTTGTAATGTCGTAGGATACACATAATCAGTCTAATGTTTTCGAAGGATACACATATCAGTCTAGTGCTCCCAAAAGATGCACATAAAAAGTGGTGATCCCGTAGGATACCTTCAAGGTAAACTATCCAATAGGAAGCTGACAAATTTTCCCCCCAGTCCTTTCTAAACATCTTACAGTCATTCATAGCACAATCGAATTTCCTCAATACATAATTCCTCCACTTAACATACTAACAGTCACCTTATTCTACTTTGTCCTAAAGTCAGTCAGAAAACATATCAGTACATCAGTCAACAAACTAAATGCTCATAATATTTCCCTCAGTCCACAAGAACACAACCATAGCATTAATATATCGTACATTCAGTCTAAACAACATTCCACCAGTTCAAGCCACACTTTATATAAACAACATCTACGAGATTCAGTCAACCCCATCTCATTTAAGTAAAACCCATACAGTCAATCAGTTAACATATTTAAATCTGAATGCCAGTCAACCCATGTTCGTCCGAAATACCATTGTCATCTAATCATTTCAGTCCAACACAAATATAGACAAATTACTCATTCTAATACATAACCCGACCTTAGCATAACGATTTCTCAAATAGGTAAATTCATACATATGCGTCACCCATCTCATTTCAGTCAATCCAGTCAAACGTACTCTATCCATTCTTTAACACAACAGTCAATCAAAACCTAAATTCAGTCAACACAATATTTTTAATTTAGTCAATTCATTGCCACATTTAAAACTACACAAGGCAATTAAATCTTTTTAACCATTCACACCTACACTCAACAGCCATATCCTTTAGGTCATTCAAGTCCATGCATAACAGTCAAATCGTTTTAATCATTGAAATCCACATAAGGGTCCAATAGTAGAAATCACTTACCTAAAATTATTCAAGTTCTCCGATCAAACCAATTCCAATAGCCTAATCCTAAACATAAACAACACAAATCAATATTTTTCTAAATAAATCCATTTATTCAATTTGCCCTGTGTAAGCCGAACTCCAATGAATCTCATTGTAAGCCCAAGGATCCTAACTCCAAAACGCCAATACCGCCTTCAAGAATAAACGTCAATTCAATCAATTAGAAAACATCACTTCTTACTTTTACAATGCCAAACCAAAAATCCACAAATTTCATCCTTACCAAACGAGCTTACAACCAAACGGTGGTAGTGGTTCTGAATAAATGGAATCGACGCGTGCAAAGGTGAGGTAGTGTGGCGCGATTGAACTTTGTCAGACAAAACTAGCACGGAGGAGACCCACGGATCTGATCAAAAAAGAAAGAAGAGGACGGCGAGGGTCGCGACGGCACACAAAGGGTGACCGACGCGGACGAGGCTGGACGAAGGTGTGACAGTTGGGCTTCACAAACTGAGACCGGCAGCGGTGTGGAGCAGAGCAGATTCGTGGTGGCGTGGATAGACAGAAGGACAATCGCAGAGGGGATGCACGATGGCCTGTGACTGGGAGAACGACGAAGGAGATTTACAGCAATGATGGCTGGGTCTTCGTCGAGAAGGGATGGCTGGTGGAGACAGATCAGGAAAAGAGAGGGAGATGGAGAGGCTGCCGGCGATGGTCTAGAGCAAGGAACAGAAAAGAAAGTGTGGGGGGGTGCACGCGAGGAAGAAGAGAGGGAGAGATGATTTCCTTTTTTTAAAAAAAAAAACAATATAATAATAATTATTATTAAAATAATAATAATTGTTATTATTATTTCTTATATATTTTAAATTCCATAATTCATATTCTTTCCCAACAATTCCTAATTACAAAACACCCTACAAACTTAAAATCTTTAAATAACGATAACTTGATATAAATAAAAATAAGATAAAAATATATTTTACCTTAAAATTTCAGGGTGTTACACATTGGGTAGCCAACTCTCCTCCTTTAAGGCATAAAATGTATCTTTCTTGATGACCCATAAACTATAGTTTGTGGTCAACTGGTGTACCATTGGCAAAGATTATGACAATAAGCTGTTACAAAACCTTCTATTTGGATCAGAGAACAAGAAGATAATAACATGCTTGGAAGTTTAGAAAATTTTCAAACAGTTTGATTTTACAAACGATGAAACTGCTGTGAAGGTTGCCTTAGCACTCTTTATCGAAACTATGATGGTGAGGAAGGATAAGAAAACATATCTTGATATGGATGTTTTTAAAAGAGTTGATGATCAAGTTCTTCAGAATTTTGATTGGTCAACTTTCTTCTACATTCGTTTGCTCAACAGTTTGAAGACAATTCTACAAGGCTTAAAGGAATCATAAGAGTTAAAAAGGGCACAAAGTTCTAAAGCAATTGATACTATAACATCGAAAGCTAAGTGCTTGTTTTTCAGGTGATTTTTATTTATTTATATATTTTATTTAAATCAAACTAAACATCAAACACTAACATATTCCTTTAACTGCTATAGGTGTGGGCTTATGAAACACTTTCAATTGCAAGTGAGCACCTAGTCACAAAAGACAGAAAGGGACCAATCCCCATAATATTGAGGTGGTGTACACAAGCTCCATCCTACAAAATGTTAGAGAAAAATATGTTCTAGAACAAAAAAAGTAAGTGTAGATTTTGAGCAATCGTTTATAACAATTGCAGGATCATATACCTTTTCGTGAACGATCATGTACTTAGAAACACTACAAGAATTTTGGGCTTTGTCGACAGTTTTTTTTCTAGCAACGAAAAAAAACGTGTGCAAAGATATGATGTGCCGACGTAATTTCACTCTGTGGGCACATCTTCATTTTTATCAATGAAAATATAACGTGGACAAAAAGTTGTGTATTGTGTGGGCACATCATCGTTTTTGTCGCCAAAAATATATATGTGGCCATAACATGTGGTTTAAAAGAAATTTTTTAAGTTGAATTTTTATAGACGTTTATTTTAGTTTATGGCCACGTATCGTGTATGGACAAATATTTTAAATATTTGATCAATGTAATTTACGTGGTTAAAATCCACCTTTTTATGGCGGTACAAGATTTATACATATAGCTACATAAATAAGGTGGGCATAAGTTTTTTTATAAAAAAAAAACTAATTTTCCAAATCCTTTTACTTTTTACTTTTTTTTTTCTTTTCCCTCTTTTCTCTCGCACACAGCCCCCCTTCTTCTCATTGTACGCGAACACCCCTTCCCCTTCCAATTTTCTTCACATCGAAAATCCCTCTCCCTCTCATTTTCTTCTTGTCGAATGCCTCCCACCACTGAACTTATTCTCGTCTAACGCCCCCACCGTCAGACATCTTCTCGCCGAACACCCCTCCACCACCAGACTTCTTCTTGTCGAACGCCCCCCACCAAATTTCTTCTCGCTGAACGCAGTCCCCCACCTCCCTTTCCCTCTTTTCTCTCACACGCAGCACCCACCTCAATGGGTCGCCTACATTCTGCTGCCTAAGCTCCATCACAAGTGCTCTTACTTGTTACCACTTAATCTATGCTTACTGTATTCGTTGGATTACTAGAGAGAAGGAAAACCCGTGCATCTTTTCTTTTGTTTTCTTATGTTAACCACTAATAAATAAGCCTCTCATCTGGCTAGGCAATGCTGAAATTTTGATAAGCCTTCTGTTTTACCTATTGTTTTATTTTATCTACTATTACTATTAGTTTGAATTCTGAGAAATCTGAGGATATTTATCTTTTTCTATTGATTGACCATATTTTGATAGTGTACTTTATTGAATTCTTAAAATAATGTGAATTAACTGTGATTGATGTCATTTTTTTTAGATAGAAAACAAAGGAATCAAGCATAAGAAGTAGGTTTTTATAGTCATTTGCTTGCAACATTCCACAAATTCTATAAAATGTTCTTTAGAGTTAGAAAGATACACTTGGACATTTTCTAAGTTGTTTTGAGATTTCAGACTCATATTTTCATCAATATTGGTTCTTGCTACATGTTTTTATCAATATTGGCTCTTGCAAGAAGATTAATAAAAGACATAAACAACAAAAAGTCAAGAATATTGAACAGAATTAGCAAGAAAGCCACAAGAAAATATGCAAGGTTGAAGTTAGACCAAATGACCCCATATTCACCGAATGAACTCCTTCCAGAGTGATACAACCAGCTAGCTATAACTCATCAGGGGCATGATATTTTATTTATTTAGCAACAATGCAACATTAAAAGTAGAGGAAAACGTGTGCTGAGATGGAGGTGTAAGACCTGTATCTGAAATTTAAGTTAAGAAGTGATTTTTTACTAAGCGTTTTGGGTAGTTTTCACGTAAGAAGTGAAAGTTTTTACTAAGTGTTAGACTATGCGTTTTGAGTAGTGTTCACGAGAAGAACCAACTATTTCATGGAGGAGAAATTTGCGAGGAAGCCTTGAAGTTTAAGTTCGTGAGGAAAGTTTCTTAGAGTAAAAATGTATTCACACGATAAGGTTATTCGCGAGAAATGTTAAGTGGTTGAAGTTATTCACAGTATGGAGTTAGGCGAGAAGAAAGGTTTGGCAAAGAAAATATCGATTTGATTTGACAGGGGTTAGGGGTTAACATGCAAGATTAAGAATTTAAGCATGGCTAGGTTAAGTATTAAATTTGCACGTGTAAAGTTTTATGCAGAAGCTGGAGAATTGAGAAGAGTTTAAGATTAAGTTAGCTTAAGAGTTCTATAAATAAAAGACTTGGTCATTAAGTAAGTAAAAAGATTTTTAAAAAAAGAAACTAAAATGCTATTGTTTTGCTTTGGCAAAAAGAAGAAAAACAAAGTGTTAAGTGCTGCGGTTTGTTTCGAGAGAAGGTTCCACGAAAAGAGAAGGAAGAGGGGATCTTTGGTAAAGTGTGGCGAGTGTTTTTCTTTCAAAGTTTTGTGAGTGTTTTCTCTTAAATAAATTAATGTTAAAATTTTATTATGATTTCTCTTTACTGATTTTGAAAAAAGAATTCAAATGAGAAGTGTTTTAAAAGAGATTTTTATGAAAAGTTTATATGTTTTCAAGTATGATTTATAATGTTAAAGCTTGATTTGATGATTATGATTTCAATCCTATAAGTGGTTTTCAAACCATTAGTTGTTTCCTTGAGATAATGTTAACTTTTTCTGTGAACATAAAGAGTTAAAGATCACCATGAGTGTACGGGACTACGTGGTGTTGAAGTTGGCTTATACGTTAAAAGGAGCGTATAATGTTTAGCGACCTGAGCAACAAGGATGAATCAGGATACTCTTGGGTGCTGATAATTCAATAGTCTAAATGCAAAATTATGTGACCTAGTGTAGAGAGTGATTTGGGATCCTTGGCGAAATGAAATGATTTTTTGGTGTGTTTAAATTACTTGATATTATTTTTTTGAAATGATTACGAAAAGGTATTGCAAAAGGTTTTCATAAAATCTTACTGAGTCTTTCAACTGACATTTTAAAAATTCCATCTTCTAGGTTCAGGAGTTTAGGCCAAGTAGAGAAGACGATTCAAGGATTTGCGACGAGATGACTCCAAGCATTTTGGAAATAGTTAAACATCATTTATTTGTTCAAGATATTGTATTTATGTATCAAATGCATGTTATTAATAAAGTTAAGTTATGACTTCTACTATGTTATGTTATCTTTATCACTTAGTAGTTTAAAAGGATCTGAGAATAAGATTAGCAATAAGCCAATAGCAAAGTTTAAGCTAACTCGCATCCTACTCACTCTACTTTCTACATTTTGGTTGCCTTGCTGATTGGGGTGTGACAGGAGACCAATATTGTAAGCATTTAAACCAATCTTCCTTGGTATTGGAATAGGTCCAATATTCTTAGGCAACAATTTCAAATTTTGTCCTTTTTTAATTTATTTCCTCCATCCAAAATTGTTTTCTTGTGTTGGTCCCTCTGTTTTCTCTAGCATTTGTTTCTTCACTCTAGAAGTAAAAGTACTAAAATCAATAGTATAATATGTAGACTGCAGTGGTTTCACCTCTCTATATTTATACATACACATTATATCTTCCCTCATTTTGTTAACATAATGAGCTATAAGTTGGTCTTCCGTCTGAGCTATATTGACTCTTGCACCTTACCAATTGAAATCCTCCATATAATCTTGAATGCATCGAATTCCTTGGTTGAATTGTTGGTGCCGATCATAAAGTTATACATAACCGGTGGGAAGAAATTGATCATCTATAAGCTTCAACATTTGTATAACCATTCAAACACAAAATAATTTCCGATAAACGCTTTCAGTGAATCATAAATCCATAGAATTTTCTAGTCTGTTATTATTGCTTTATATTTGATTGAGCACTGAAGAATAGAGGTAACAAACAATAACACTGAATATTGTGTATTGGGTCAGAACAATTTGTGCTAACATAGCTGTTGCTTTTCTAGGAAAAAAATCTCACAAGGGAAAAAAGTGCTAACATAGCTCACTATAATTATGGTGTCACTATTTATATTCATATGAAGTTTATTCATTCTTATTCAACCTTCTTTCTTAATTGTGTGTAGGTTATATATCATAAGCAGACAACAGGTTACTTTACTCCAAATCTAACTTGCATAAGTGTACCTTTTCCCAGTCAAATTAGATATTATATCATAAGCAGACAACAGGTTACTTTACTCCAAATCTAACTTGCATAAGTGTACCTTTTCCCAGTTAAATTAGATATGGTAGCAGCAAAAATTTCTTTCATATGATGAAACCGATTGGTTATCTAACGAAGTTTACCAAACATATAAAACTCATAAGAGACCAGCTTTACTAACAAATTTTGTGCATGCAAGTCTAAATGCTTATAATCTCCTCCATTTTATGAATTACATGCTTCACATTCTTTTGGGTTTTTGGAGGGTTTGAAACATATATGAGTAGATTTTTGTCTTTAACAGTAGATATGTCATTTGTCTTTTTATGCTTTTATACTTGATTCATTTGAAATAAGTATTTTAATGTATCTTTTCCAGGTTTATGTAGTTTGAGGAACGGATAATGATTATTTTCTTGAAGACTTTCGAATTGAGTTAACCATTTTTTGTGTTTAATTATTTTTTTTTTTGTTCATTTTGGTATGCCAAAATGAAATTTAATATATCTCATGTACCTTGACACACTAAATAATTATGATTTGTCATATTTTGACAAAATACTAATGGTTGAAAATATTTTCATTTTTAAATTTTTGGTTGGAGTGTTCGATATATTTCGTTATAGGCAGTAAATTCATTCTATATTTGAAAATTAATTTAGAAGCATACAATATAAATAATAAATGTGAAAAAAAACTAAAATCATTTTTGCCACGTTCTTTGTGTGGCTAGAAATATGTTGGCAATTAGAAAGCTCTCGCAATGTTCTGTGCATGGGCAAAAATGAAACAAATATTATCTATCGACAAATTTAGCGTAGGGAGAAATTTTCTTTTTGTCGACAAAATACTTTTCGTTGGGAGAAACTGCTTCTTCCCACGAAACAAACGTGACCACAAACTTTATTTTTGCCGACATAATGATGATCATGGGTAAAAATATCTTTCTACTAACATTTTTTCGTGGCCAGAAAATCTATTTTTGCCGACGTGATAATGATCATGGGCAAAAATACCTTTATGCCGACATTTTTTCGTGGCTAGAAATATCTTTTCTGCCCACGATTTTATTTTGTGTGGGCATTTATATCGTCGCAATATCAACAACGTGGACAAAGGAAAAGACGATGGTGTTTCGACCACGCAACATGTCCATGAAAAAAAAACGTTAGCAGAAGCTCTGTTCACATTTTTCTACATCGGTAAAGACAAAAAATCTGGTAGTGAAACTTTGTTATAAATATGGTCTCACTTTCTTTATTTAGGAATTTTATTAATTAGTATTTTGTGGTTGTTTTTATTCTCCTATATTGTTGGGTGGTTTGGCTATCGAGTTTGTTTGTCTGCTTAACCTCGTGACAATATATTGGTGCTCTTGGTAAGGTTTCGCTGTGATTTTTGTTCATATATTGAAGATTGTATTGAAGTACTTAGATATTGTTCTATAGCATAAGAGTATTTTTGAGATAGTGATCAAGAAGTTGATGCTAAGATTACTCATGTGTATTGATTAAGGGAAAATCTTTCCCATACTGTTATGATCCATGTTTCTTATGTTTCACATGGTTTAGATTATTAAGTTAGTCAATAGTCAGCACAGTAGAGAGTAATGTGTTGTTTCTTAAGTCATAACGTGTTGTTTTTTATTTATTGCTTTTTTCTATTTTTTTTAAGGTCTTACTTTCATACTAGCTTTGATAAACAATGTATTAACAACCTAAACTGAAGTTATCACCCTAAGAGAAAGCTTTTAAGGAGAGTTAAATTTGAGGAGAAGATAACATCGATATTGAGGAGGGGGAATCAATGCAAGATACTAACAACAGTGACACCAACACTCTTGCTCATGGTATGAACAATCAGTCATCTGATCATGATGATTTGAATAGTTTGCAACCAACCTCATCTCACTTCTTCAGTCCAATGCAAATGTCGGTGGGGTTACTTCTACTATGCAACCATCACCACAAAGAAAAGAAAGACAAACAGTGGTTGGCCAGCCTAAAACCAATTGAAACACCAACAACAAACGTACCAAATCCAATGACAATCAGAACAAAGTCATTCAAAATCTTACAAAAAAAACTAAACAATGAGATCAAGGAAGTTCGTAAGGACTTATCAACATTAACTCCATAATCTGTAAGATGGATGACACGACTAGAAAGTAAGCATCAAACCTATCTGAAATAAAGCAAATTCTCGACAATTTGGTCCAGGTAAAGTTTGATTTTCAGAAAATGTTTTGTTTCTTATTTGTTTAGATAAAAGATCGTTTAAGTGAAATAACCAAGCGTTTAAATTTCATTACACGATCACATATCACATCTGAACAATCGGTCACCCTTGGATAACGAAGTTATCTACACGATTTGTTTTCTTAAGTATACACGATCGTTTAGTAACCATTTTTTTAAATTTAATTTTCCTTTTTCTTTATAAATTAGAATCAGAATCAGAATCAATGGAATTATGATATTGACCACATGTACGATGATCTTCATAATGATTATAATCATCACACTTAGGATAAGAATGATGACTATCAAAATAACAAAGATGTGATCATCGATGAGGGTCCATCTATTTAAGAGTCACATCCTCAAGTATTTACAGTAAAAATTCAACAATTAGTGTTTAATTCATTATTTACTGCTTTATATTGTTTAAAATTTCTTAGATTCTAAATTAACATGTAATACCCCGAAAATTAAGATAATTTTTTGAGTTAACTATATTAGTTTTTTTTAACTATGTTTAATTTATTGGACATTTATTTTGAAGATTATTTGATTTTGTGGACATTGAAATTAATTAGATATTTGTTAGATGAATATTTAATTAATTAGAGGATTTGAATTTGTGGCATTTGTTGAGAATTTGATTTAATTGTATGTTGTGAGGTTTAAGTAAAATAGTGGAAATTATTTGGTTTTATGGAAATTGAAATTTATTAAATAATTTGGATGTTATTTAATTAAATTGAAGAGTGGAAATTTGGTTGTGGAAAAATAATTGTTTTTTTTAAGATAAAAGTCTATTTGATTGGATACTTATTTCAGGAAAGAAAATGTGAGTTTTATTTAGTTGGAAAAGTAAAGTTAATTATATAATTGAATATAATTATAATCGTTTGAAAAATAAGATAATCCATGAGGAGAGAGATGGTTGATTTGATTGGACAAGAAAATATTATATATTTAATTAAGAGAATAATTGTTTAAATAAATACATATGTTTATTATATATTTTGGTGAGAAATTATTATTATTATTATTAATAGTTATGAATGCCTAAGATTTTGTGCGTTTAAGAAATTTATTAAGGAAAGACAATGGAAATAAAAATATATGTATACTATTGGTATAATATGTACACACATACATATATATATGTGTATCATAAAAGGAAAAGGAATTAATTATGATAAATATTATTATTTTGGTCTATAAATAGCATTGAAATGCTTAAATTGAAAAGCAAAGGAAAAAGAAAAACTTCTTTATCTTCTTTACTAAGTTAACCCTCTGCTGCATGTCTTTGGAAAGTCCCTTTGACAAATCTTGAAGATTTAAATGACAATCTTTTTTCCATCAAGGTTAAATTGATTTCAACCTCAATTTTGGATAAGTTAATTTGAGAAATTTTTTTTATGATAGCCAATTATTAACTTTATTAATTAAGATAATGAAATTTTCTTTTATCATTAGAATCGATTTAATCAAAGAATTTTTACTGTCGGCTAAAGAGTATTTTGTTTAGCTAATCTCTCAAGTAAGAGATTCTACTACTAGACTTTCGAAACATAATCAAGAGTTTGCATGTATTTTCCATTATGTATTGATGTAGCTAAGGTGCATAATGTGACAAATATGGATGATAGATATAGATGGCTGATATGTTATGACTGATATGTTACAACTGATATGTTACAATTGATACATTATGACTGCGATATATTATGACTGAGATGACTGATATGTTATGATGCATGGTATATGAATCATATGATAAGGACGTTAGGATTGATATTCATGCCATGATAGGATGTTAATGATATGTTTAAAGAGCCATGATATTCACTCCACTCAGTCAGTCCACCTACTAGAGCCATGATAGGATTGTGTACCAGACGTCGTAATAAGAAACATAGATAAATGATCCATTGTGGATAATTGATTCAAAATTATGGAAAGCATACTCAGCATGAAAGAGATCTAGAAAAACAAATAATGAAGAGAGAGGATTGTAGCCTTCACATTAAAAAAGAAGTCATTTTTCAAAACACTTAAAGAAAACACATGGATAATAGGAGACATAAGTATTCTTTCCAAATTTTATTTTATAAGTACAACAACTGGAAAGCATACAACATTCTTTATATATTTGTTAATCCCGTTTATGTATAGTACACAATCACTTAGTTTTGAGAACAATGTTGTACACGATCACTTGTATTTGCTAAGTGATTGCATTTATGTGAGATAACGTGCATAAATACTTATTATTATAGCTTTCTTTATGAGAATAATAAGGTCAAAAACCGTAAGAAAAGGATCAAAGTGTATAACTTATGTTGTAAATACATAATTATTTAGAAATACATCTTACATAAGCATTATGCCTATTTTACATGATTGCCATGTCTAAATGCAGGATGAGTAGAAAGGAAGAAACTAGTGAATTAATGGAAACATCTCGCACAACGGCTACGGGATGGGAACTCATCTGGCGATTAACATCTTCAGACGAGGAACCATGTCATCACGAAAAAAGTTCTCTAGAAGACAAGAATAGTAGTATGAGTTGATGTGACTTCATAAGGCTGCAATTGGCGCTGACAATCTAATAAGAATAAAAAATTTCCACTGAAAATTGCCTATAAAAAGACTTCATCCCCACCAAGCAAAGTAGACCTGTATGGGCCAAAAGAAGGCCTGAACGGACCATAAAAGAAAGTTTAGATGAACCACAAGTGTAAAGAGTTTTCTTCTTCAGTCATGCCATAAATGAGAGCTTAGAGTTTGAGTGGTGGAGAACCCAGTCCCCATCCCCCCTAACTTGTATTCCTTCTCACTCTTCTGTCTTCCATTTTTGTATTCTTTGTGTAATATTTATTCTATTCATATTGTATAGTAGCCGAAGGCCTACATTCTTTATGTATATTACATGTTTATACCTTTTTAATCCATCACATCTTCACTCTCCTTCAATCAATGTGTTGTTTGTAATTTTGAAGTGTGATAAGTTCTTGATAAGAAGTTTTGCTTATAAGTCTTATCGCGTTAGTTGAGTTATTTTTATCGTCTTGCCAACGTAAGTCACCTACGACCCAAGAGGAAAAGTAGCAAGGACCTAACTAACGTGCACAAGGAAGAGTTTCATCTTCCTTCTTGAGATCCTTTCCAGAATTTGTATCCTAGAAGAAGAACAAGTGTGAACAATAGACACTGAAAGGTTATTGTCCTTAATTGTGAAATCCTATACAGTTTATAAGTGATTTTCTCTAGATATATCTCACCTAATCATGCTTAGTCATATGGATCTTGGAAAGCGTCCATGTGTGGTGTATAATGACTTCGAGAGAAGCATGCCTTAATTAGAAGTATGATTTCGTAAGTTATATCACATCAAGGGTATCGTGCCATTTACTCACATGATAATGCATAGACCTTTCTTCTTTCATTTCTTGGATACAAGTCAGTTCGTATTACCATTTTGCTATCTTATTCCCTCTTTACAGACTCTCGAAGCTTAGTTTAGTAGTTTATCTTTTATTTTAGATAATAAAATCTTTATTTATTTTAATAGTAATGACCTTAACTTAGTATAAGGAGTTAAGACATTACAATTGTGATGTTTTTCATTGTCTGTTGAGACATCTTAAAGGCACAATAAACTATTGTTTGCATTTCAACAAATTTCTTGTTGTATTAGAAGGTTATT
>JBBPDI010089870.1:0-12252 GCA_037974545.1 Cucumis variabilis
ATTCAATAATTTACTTGTAGATTACTTACTTATATCCAGCCATATATTTGTAAAGAGTAATGATACAAGAGTTGTAATTTGTAAAAAGTTTCAATATTGTAGACGAAGTGTATGTTAAGGTGACGCTGTCATTCTACATTTGTGCTTTGCTATGTAGTTGTTTCTATTATCGATGCATGTACTGATAGATAATGCTGAATGTTGAAATTTTCTTTAAGAGTTGTACACCCTTGTCCTGTGATAGTTGCTTATATTCATGTTGTCTTTGTAGGTTCAAATGGAGTTGACAACTTCATGAATTTACTACCAAAGAACATTTTCAGAGATGAAGGCTTACGGATTGGTCGTTTATGCTTCTGCCAAAAATCTCGTTATATGTATTTTGATGTTATTTAAAATATGTTTTGATTAAGGGTCGAGATTTCGTACTTGTAAATTGTTGGAACTTGATTGAAAATGTACGAATATTAGAAATTGCATTATAGTTTATATATATTAAAGTGTCCCCTATTTTTTTCTATATGAGTGTGATGTATTATATGATTATTGTCATTCAAATGGTTCGTGTAATGGCGGAGCGGCAAGGAGAACAGGAAAAACTGTAGTAATTGAGAATTTTGCAACAGGAAATAAATGTCGTAATATATGATTTTGTGACAATAATTAATTGTCGTCAATACGGTAACAATGATAATTTTTTTTTGCAAAATTAAGTGTCACGATTGCCCTATCTGTGACATAAAAAAAATGTCGTCAATAGATAAAACATGACAATTTTTTTAAAAAAAACTGTCACGATTGCCATATATTTGACAGCAAAAAATGTTGTCAATAGGGAAACAATGACATTTAACTTTATAGAATAACTGTCATGATTGCACAATATATGACTGAAAAAGATGTTGTCAATAATGAAACAATGACATTTAAGTTTATAAAAAAAACTGCCACGAATACCCTAAAGTGGACAGGAAATAAATGTCATCAATAAGATAACGATGACAGTTTTTGGAAAAAAAACTATCGCGATTGACATATCGATGACATTTAAAAAATGTTATTATAAACGAATTCGTGACATTTTTTTACATGTCGTTAATAAGCGAATGATGACAATTATTTATTGTCATAAAATAAAGTATGACAGTTATTTACTGTCATAGAATAGTTGTTAACGACATTTATTCTATGTCATGAAATAACTTATTGCGACAGTTTTTTAAAATTGTCATGGAAGGACTTTCCATGACTCCCGCTTCTATGACTGTAAATAACTGTCATGGATTTCGTTCACGACAGTAAATAACTGTCGTTGTAGACCATTTTTCTTGTAGTGTTCATGCAATTCTTTTCCTTCATCACGATGAGTTCAAATCGAAGCTCCATTCTCTAGCTTTGGATTTTTCTTTGGAGAGATTTTAACTATATCGAGTTAAGGATTCCATCCGTGTTCACCATCAAGCCCTTCAATGACAAAACATATAAATGATAAACAAAAACAAAATCATGATGTCAGGTCAGGATTCAAAACAAGCAACAAACAATCTAATCCATGGATGGCTCGACTAGTATCCTAAACCACAAGAAACTCTAAGGTTTCAATATTAATTGCCAGTACGTTGATATATCAATTGTACTATATTAAAAATAAAGTAAATTTGTTGTGTGTTAGTGTTCTATGCAATACGTACACTAAAATCACATGACAAAGTAAAAAAGAAAAGAAATTAAAACGCTAAAGATTAAGATAATTATGGTAAAATCTATCATTTATTGTATCAATCTCATCTTCAAACCATTAATGTTGTTGACAAAACCTAAACCAAAATCAATAATGTCCTTAGAACTACAACAAAATTTAGCCATCACAACACCTAACCAAAAAGGTAGAAGCTATAAGTTCAAGTATAGTTTTCTAATACAAGAAATGAAGTAAAACCCTCTAGTGTTCTCCTCTTTAGAAAGTATGAGAGAAGAGCTCCTGTTAAGAAGGGGACACCATTTCAGTTAATGCATAAGCATTTCTACATTACAAATAAAAACCTTAAACTAGAGTCAGTTAAAAAGTGATGTATAGAACACCACTACAGATGGCATGCCAAAAAATATAACAAAACACATTGGCAGTAGCTAGAGTCAGTCAAATAGTGATGGTGAATCTGTGTGTAGAAGAACCTGGTAAACCGAATCCAAGTGGGAGCGAAGAAGGAACTTACCCATGAACTAGCACTAGTCATTATAATGTTACCTCATAAAAACTAATAAAAAATAAGACGACAGAAATTGAAAGCTTAAGCATGATTTAACCACTACAAACCAAGGTCCATAAGATCAGGCAACTCACACAATATAATTGTTTCTTTAAAGTAGAAAAGGAAGGTGGAACAATTAGAACTAAATATCAAGAGTTCAAAAGAATTATTTAAAGAATATATAATGGTTGTCAGAGAGTTGTTCCCTGTGAACAACAAAACTAAACTAAGCAGCCACCTGCAGACATTAAGACCCAAAGTGTTGGACCATGATGAAAAGAAAGCAGACAATGGTAAAAAATTTCTAACTTGTACCTAAATTTTAAAACTTCGAACAATCAAATTCTCATAAAAACAAAAGAGAGTTATAAATGCAAAGAATAAAAAAGAGTGATTATATTTCTCTTCCATGAAAAAGGAAGCTTGTTTTCTTTTATAGTACACAGGAAGAGAATCAAAGTTCTTGGAAGCTCAAAGCAAGAGGGAGAGATAAAGATTGTTTTGATATGAATGTCGTTAAATGGTGGATAAAAGAATCACAAGAAGCATGGTATATTTCTTCAGGAAAACCCAAAAACTACCCCATAGAATCACAATCACATTCAAAAGACAAACCCCCTATCAACGTAAGCTTGAGAACTTTTTCCTTTACATCACATTTTGCCACTACATAAACCCAATCAAAACAAGAACAAACACTTCTTCCAATCAAGCTCTTCAAAGAAAGAGAAAAAAAAACCTTTCCTCTTTAGCAAAGAGCCAAAAAATCAAACACTACATCATAAAAGAAACTGAATACCTCAAGTAATCCAACAGAAAAGGCAATAGAAGAAGAGACAATAAGACATTTAAATCACTAGCATTTGCAAATTGAAAGATGAGCAACAACCAAGCAAAAACAAAGATCATAGTTGTAGAAAACCTCAAATTCTTAGGTTGAATTAACTACAAATTTTAAGAAGCTAACATAGAAGAAGTAACAATGGTCTAGTGGTAGAATAATACTTAAGTCGATTCCATTCTATAGCATTGGCCGGAATCTCTAAGTTAGAGGAAAGGGTATTTTTGCTATGATAAGGAGAGAAAATAAACCATTAGATGCAAACAAAATAGAGGTTGACAGAAAAGGAAATACTTGAGCAGAAAAACAGTTTTAAATGCATAAGGTTAATACACATGAGGTTAACTTTTTCTACCAGTTATAACCAATAGGATTATCAAAAAAGGAGAGAAGAAAATGGCTGAGAGAGAAACATCAAAGACATAGCAAATAATTTTATAAAGTTTCTCATGTATTAAAAATCACAATGAGCGTCAGCACATAGTCATACCATTTAACACCTAAAAAGTATAGAAATTATAAATCTAGCTAGATATATAACTTGGCGATTCACTCAACCAAAAAGGTCATCTTTAGGCATTTAAAAGCATTAGTAGTATGAACAACACACTTGTTACAAATCCAGAGAAGAAAAAGTTGACCCACACAAAAGTAAAAGTCTAGGAAAGAATAAAAGGATTAGTAAAAATGTCAATAATTGAACTCCTGGTAATATCAATGAAAAATAGAGTCATCAAACATGGATGTGAAAACATTAAGGAAAGATTCTTCTTTATCATATTCATTACCTTTGATATATGTGTTCCAAGGCTTCTGTGCATGCCACTACACTTTAAACATATAAACATACTAATATTTGCAAAGCTGCATATGTAGTGAATCATACCTTTGCATTATTTCCCATCTCCAAACCATCAATATCAAAAAATTTAAATCATGTTCTCAATAAACATAAAGTCTCTAAACTTCTCCTCAAAACCATTTTAGTCCTTAAATTTCCACTTTCTAAAGCTCTGGAAGGCCATGTGATACAACAACACTTTTGTGACAATCTCAAATATTTATATAGTAGGGATACTTATAATATGCAAGAAAACAACTAGTTACCAAATCTGAGATCCACCAGGCAAAAGGCACATATATCTCCATGTCCATTTTTAGAAATGGTTCCATGGTGAAAGATCGAAATTCCTTAACCACTTTAATATCATCTTACTCTTTTGCTATTATTTTACATCTCTTAGATTTGAACACAATAAATAATTGTGTACCTTTTGTACAGTTGCATATAAGCAAAACTAATAAAAGAATCTCATCCTCGATCGCATTGTAGATTGTGATAGTTGAAATATTGAATTCCTGTTAATACATGATAAAAACTTAAGTGAAATAGGAATTTTGTTTGTTTAATGATACAATAAAGAGGTTGTAATGAGTGAAAAGAATAAGAATAAGATTTTGGATCATGGCCAAGTAATACAGATTGTGGTCATGTTGATTGAATGTAAGAAGGAAAAGTGTGAATTACCTGGTAGGAAAAGGGTCCACTGTCATATTGATACACACTTAGCCACTTCATCTTGATTGCTTTTGAAATTTCTTCCCTTGTACGTTACAGATTTTGAAGTTCATATTATTATTGACAAGTCAAGCAATCAATATGATGATGGCAAAGGTAATGGATATGCCAAGCAAGACACTGGTGATAGGAAAACAAGATATTATTAAGCCAGCTAAAATAAGGAAAACATTTTACTGACAAGCCAAGCAATATCATAAGAAGAAATTGATAAACCTATCATAAGAAAACCAAATCAATAATATGATGATGGCAAGACACTTATGATATAATAACAGATACAAAACACCAAGTCAAACTTTTCACAATCAGTAGACTGCTTAATAGTACTTTAAATTATACTTTGTAATATAGAATTTAAAATATATATTGAATGATGATAAACAAAACATGTCCTATAAACTTCTTTATCAAGAAAAGATTCGATCATAAAAAACATTCAAATTTATAGAAGAAAACCTGTAAAAGTTTTGTAAATTTCTTTTAAATTAGTCAAAACATAGTTTAATACATCAAGGGACCAAGAAAAAGACATCCCCACGTCTTAATAAATTTTCTAATTGTTTTATCTTTTGTTTTAATCATGACCAACATAGAGGAGGAGAAAAAGATGAACGCAACCTACAACTAAAGCATTGCAAGGAAGCTTGGATGTTCCATATTTTTGCTTCCTACACATATCACTGAGGTAATTTCTTGAACTTTTAACTCAATCTTTTTAACCGGTTCGATTAGTAATTGAAAAAACCCAACACTTCAATTAGTAAGATGTATCCCGACATCCAAAAAACAACAAGAAACAATGAATCACAGTCCAAAAACTAGATTAATCTATGCCCAAATCATCAAAACTTCAAATTGAATAAAGAGTTCAACAAAACACCCAACAACTGGATAAACCCTAAATATTTTATTTACAATAACCAAATCAGAAATGGAATAAATCCAACACACTAAAAAAAAAAAGAAAATCTAACTAAATCCCAAAGGAGGAGAAGAATGCACTTTGGAAAAACATATCTCTTAGCTAACCTGGGCAACATTCACATTATTTTTCCAACCAAAAAAGACTATCCTCATAACAAGAAAAGTCATCCCCATGGCCCATTCGAAAACTTAATTAATTACGTCAGGATCATCTTAATCCACTTCCATTGGAGGATTGGAACCCGATCAGTACTCTCCACTTCGATTAGACCACTTACACAAAGACCCTTCTTCAGTTGTTTAATTTGAACTAATAAAGAATGTGACATTACATTCTATTATACTGAATCGCATCCAAGAAGGAAAATACCTAAAAAACTAAACCACTGTGAAATATATCTTCAGCCCACATTGGAGGCTAGGCTACCATAAAAACCAAACCCACACCTTGGTCAAGAGTTTGACACCATTGGGTTTCTTTAATACTTCAGATCTTGTCAACAATTTTCTCCATCTTGACAATAAAATTTTTCCCCTGTTTGACATGTCTGATCTTCAAATCAGAAAATGTGAGACTAAAAAATTTCATAGGAGCAGAATATATATATACAAATAGATGTTCAACAGATGTTCAGCGAGGATTACGACAAGTTAACGGCGACATTCTAATGGTAGCGGCGTCAAGGGAGGGGTCTGTGAGAAGAGGGAAATCGAAGGTGGGGTCTGTGAGAGAAGAGTGAAATCGAGAGAATTTGGGGCATTTAGTAAAGAGGGGCACTATTAAGCATAACACACAAAACCTAAAAATAATTCAATTTTTTTCATTTTCATCTTTGTCTTTTTTTTTTTCATCTTCCGCCTCTTTTTTACTTCTATTTTTTATAACATAATCCTAACCATGCTATGGTTGGAGGCTATTAAAAGATACATTTGTTGTAGTGATACCTCCGATCATTCAAAGCTGGTATGCACGTTGAAGTTGGAAAGATATATTTTCAAACCTAAAAAGACTCGAAAGAAGATGCCAAACCAAGCTATGGCAAGCTAAATTTATGGACAACTTTGTTCTTTTCTCTGGAGACCTTAATTAAAAAAATGAAAGATATTTACAAAATCAATGTTTTTTTTTACAAAACAAAAAACTTCGAACACATTAAATAAAAGTTTTAAATCTATAGACTATTGAAATTTTTTTTTCTTTCTTTCTAATCATTTAGTTTAATTTTATATAAAAACTTTGAAGATTGAACACCCACTTAGTAATTTTTAAATTTCGTAGTAGATATTTAAACTATCGAAGTTGTAAAGTACAGTTTTGATAAATTATGTGATTGACAGAACCCACCATTATAGTTTAACTATGAGGCAAAGTGTATTAATTCAAAGAAAGACAACTATAATATTGAATCAATCTTTATTTGCTCCTCACCTTTTAAGTTTTTGTTTTAGGTTCAACGATATATATTAGGAAGAAGAAGATCAAATTATAGATTTTTAATATGGTAATTGGTGTCTTGCGCCCCAATTAAACAAAATCATGGAGCCCATTCTCTCTTGAATAAAGCTTACCCTCGAGCTTTTAACAGTCCGGGGTGGGTCAGTCAGTCAAGTCTTTTCCTATTGTGCTATTCCCACCACGAGAAAGACGCACAAAAGAGGCATGAAGGATCAATTGAGAATTTCTCTTTTCTCTATAGGAAACTGTACGATCATTTTCTGTAATTGTATTGAATCAATAAAGAAAGCAAACAGAGATCAGTTCTATTTTTGAATGAATTTAAGAAACAAAAATAACAAATCTCAACGAAAGCACCAAGTCAAGTTTTTAGTACTGTTGCCATAAAATTTCTTTTTCAAATTACATATAATGATTTACTTTGATTTTAGGCAAACACTCAATTTAGGTTGAATCGCGTGTTCATTTGAAGAACACGAGTACGAATTTACGTGAAATGGACACATCTACAAGGGTAGGCTTGACCCAAAAATTGAGTGCATCTTTCAACAAAGAACATAGAGAACCATGACACACTACAACAAATGTGTCCTTTAATAGCATCAAACCATAGCATTTTTAATAACAGGCTATACAAAGTGGAACAAAAGCGGAAAGCAAAAAACATAAAAGCAAAAATTTTTTAAAACATTTTTTAGGGTTTACTGCCCACGCTTCCCCCCAAATGCTCATTTTCTTTTCTTTCGAACGTTCGATGAGATATCTCCCTGAATTCAATCCTCTTTTCGATTTCATTTTCTTTTGATTCTATCAATTTCAAATCCTGTAATAAGTTTTTCCATGGCCTCAAATGCTCTATCTTCAGACTATTTCCTCATTTTCCTTCTACATTTCTCGAGTTAAGACTGAGGAAGATGAGGAGGAGGAGGATTGAGACATTAATTTGAAGGAACCTGATATTGGTTTGGGGGATTTTGGCATTGACATTGCCATTATAACTCCAAAGGTTAGGGCTATGGAACAAGCTTGGTTCCCTTCAACTGCTCTCAATTCTGAACACCAACCTTTACAATCTGAAGATCCTCCACATCAATCCGTTGATGCTGACATTTCTGTCGTCGACAACAAATAAGTTCAATATCATCCCCCACTTACTAAGTGGCTGCCGGTGATGGTGGTGGAGAATGTCCAAGTGGGATTTCCTATGCCCTCATAGTTGCTCATTTCGATTTTGAATCTCGCTAGCTCTTTGATCACCTAGTCAACTCTCTTTCTCTCTGTTCTTTGTCGATTATTTCTATGATTAATATTTTCTTTATCATTTTATTTATGTTATTGAGTTAAGGAGAAATGGGAACGAGTTATAATTTTGCTTTCAATTGTTGATTCTCTTGTTTACCAAAAGGTGTCTTTAAATTTTGTTATCATGTTTGTTTGGATCCAATGACTCAATTCTAACAAGACTTTGCTTACCAGAAGTGAATGAATCAATGATTCAACATTTTGCTAGCTAGAAACCTGGAGATGTAATCTTCAATCTTTCAATTTCAGACACCATTTTCGTGTCTTCTCTCTTTCAGAACAAGTTCGTCCAATCACCATGGTTGTGGAAAAGAAACAGCCACTTCAGAACAGCAACATCGCCAATGTCGACCCAAACCCGACAGGTCCAAGGAAAACAATCGAAGAAATGTACTAAAAGAAGTCTCAACTCGAGTGCATTCTCCTCAGGCCCATTCTCTTGGTTTATTTTCTCATACTTTTATATTATTAATAATATTAAATATTTAACTCCTTAGTGCACAGGAAAGGAAGTAAAGTAGCATGTAGATCTTACAGTAATCTTTCATGGTTTAGAAGTAGGAATATAAGAAGCTTGAGATTCACGACTCTTCATTTTGTAATTCTTTTTGGTTGCTGTGAATTTGTTTGATCACTCACATGGTTTATTCTTTATTTCATACTTCATTGTATTTTTTCTTATACAAAAAATCTGATATGTTGTTCATGAAGTTTGAATTTAAGATTATTGTTTGAGGTTAGAATATTTACAAGGACTAAAATTGTTTTTACGTGAAGTTTAGAGACTTTTTGTGTTTCTTGTTGTTTAGGATACTAGCTGAGCCATCCATGGATTGGATTGTCCATTGCTTGTTTTGAGTCCTAACATGACGCTATGATTTTGTTTTTGTTTTTGTTTATCGTTTATATGATTTTTCATTGAAGGGCTTGATGGTAAACACTAATGGAATCCTTAACTTGTGCATGTAGTTGAAATCTCTATGAAGAAAAATCCAAAGCCAGAGAATGGAGCTTCGACTTGAACCCATCATGATGAAGTAAAAGAATCATACGAAAGTTTGGTTGGAAAATTTTGAATGAATATAGTGCTTTATTTATTTTGTATGTTATAATTTGAAGATTTTCATTATAATTATTATTGTAGATTTTGTTGAAATATGAATTACATTTTTCTTCGACTAGGCAAACGACTTATATAAATACATACATGGTTATAATTTGATTTTACAATATTATTTGCAAAACAAATTGTAGAATAAAAAAAGTTCATTAACAATAAAATCGATGAAAATAATGCTCTAAAACAAAAGACTTTCAATAATGTACTAAAATAGCTATAGAATATCTTTTATAACATTTTTTGATTGCTATAAAAACTTTTTATAGTACTTTAAAATATAGCAATGAATTAAGGCTATCATATATCAACTTTGTATGGTGCTATTCATAGCTCTACAATAACGCTATGGAAAGTCAAATACATTCAATAACATTGACTATGATAACATATACAAAATGCTACAAAAACAATTTTATAGAGTTTTCTCAATATCATTAAAAATGCTATTGAAACGTTTTGATAGCGCTTTTCTATCGCAATAAAAAATGCTATTAAAACTTTTTAATAACGCTATTTTTATGCTATGAAAAGTCTTTATAGCAACAAACATATGCTATTACAACCAACCTTTTATAGAGTTTTTTATAGCATTGTAAAAACACTATAGAAAAGTCATGGACTTTCAATAACATTAGCTACGCCAACATTTCAAAAACGCTATCGAAAATCTACGATAACATTTTTTTATGTTATCATAACTAATATTTCTTCTAGTGACATAAGAGATGAAAGCAGACACAGAAGGTTCTTCAGCGCCCAGAGTAAAAAATTTCACATCCTTTTCTATGGAGGATGTTCATTAAGGCGTCAACAACAAGGTCTGTGCAATAGACTCAGTGAGGCACCTGATCATCACTGAGTATGAGAGGAATGGACCATATGATCTGCTATACCATGAGTGAATAGCGTCAAACTACTTTGTGGAGCGTTATGAAGAATGGACGCATGAGTAAAGAGTCAAATTATATGTGGCTATGGAATTCAAAGGATAGCAAGGTGTTCTGAAAGAAACAACACGTCTACAATGGTTGTACAAAATTTGATCACAACAAGGCCCCAGACATCCATTTTTGAGAATCTGAATGCCTAGATGCATTTGTAATGTTTCACATTCTCTACTATTTTATAAATCAGATCATTTTTGTATTTACTGCTCTCTTTATTGCTTTCTTTTTAATTCTATCTTTTATTGCTTTATTTATTACTTTTTAGTATAGATTTTTTTACAAGTGTGGGAAAAGTAGTTGAGCTTCTTTTCACACAAATTAGATGAAAAGAAAATAGGATTTATGCGATAAGACAATTGTGCGAGATAAGAATTAGTGACAAAAGGAGTAATGCATTACAACTTATCTCACGAAGCTTATTGGGTAGAAAGCCCATGGGCTTTTCAGGGTTTCGTTGGATTCAGAACGTTTCAATTTGAATTTTAAAAAGGGAGAAATGATGAGCCACCTTTAAAACTCAAATGATGGTGGCAGACATCCATCATGATTAAAATGAATTAATTCTGACCCAACCAAGTGAGGTAACCATCATTTTAACCACTGTTAACCCCCTTTATAATGTGAAACCCAAAAATTTCTTTAACCTTTGGAATTTAAGTCAAGGACAAGAGAAAATGAAACTTATAAGAAAAAGAAGATGAAAACTCTTGGAATTTAGGTTTAGGTTTGAGAAAAAGAGAAAAGTTGGAAAAAGTTGGCTAAGTGTAAAAAAAATTTGATATTGGATGTTTAGAGGTTATGTGGGCGGCAAAGATAAGGCTTGAGAACCTTTAAACTTAGGCATTTGCACATGCTTTGGCATTTGGTGCAAGGGCTATGCGGCCAAGTACATAAGTTAACCTCTAAAGACAAGGCAAACTGTGGAGTTTGTTAGGCGAGAAGAACTTGAAAGAGGTTATCTATACGATTGGAGTTGAGGCTTGTCAACAATCTTGAGAGGTTAGTTGGGCTAGGAAGATTGTCACTTGAGTGGGCTAGGCGAGGATGATTTCACGTGAGGAAGTTAGGCGGCCAAGGGCTATGCGAGAAGGCCATAGATGTTAGCTATACGATTAAGACAAGTATGTGGCATGTTGTAAGCAATTGCTTAAGGACTAATCTAGGTGTCTTAACCATGCAAACATGTATTTTTGCAGCCAAGGAGGACATGGATGAGTTGTTGAGGTGTAAACACATACTTAAGAGGTGAATCTAATAACGGATTAAGTGTCACCTTAATCTCATGCAAGAACCTCTATACACTACTACAAAATAGGCTCTCTTGACGTTTTTAAACTGTCAAGAATCACCATTCTTGACGGTTTTAAAATCGTCCTTGAAGCCAGTGTCAAGAAAGCCAAAGTTCTTGACGGTTGGTAAAAACATCAAGAATATTGAATGTTGACGTTTTTAAAAAGTCAAGTACACAAATTTTCATGACATTTTAAAACCATCAAGAATGAACTTATTTATGACATTTTTAACCCGTCAAGAATTGACTTATTTATGACATTTTAAAATTGTCAAGAATGTATATATTCATGACATTTTAAAACTGTTAAGAAATGCACTTGTTCATGACATTTTAAAACTGACAAGAGTGCACTTGTTTATGACATTTTAAAACCTTCAGGCATTTTTCAATTTTTTTTAAAAATATTGTAATTGAATTATATTTTTGTTCATGTATTGTTCTGATCTATTAATAGTCTTGTATACAGTTGTCCAGCAACAGTTTCATAAATATATATATGATCGACGATATTCCTCAAATATAGTTTCAAAACTC
>JBBPDI010089896.1:0-12247 GCA_037974545.1 Cucumis variabilis
GCCAAATTGGAAGAGGGGTAGCGTTAGATGTCTTTTCTCTATCTCCCCACTTGGGATCAAACTCAACCTCAACCTCAACCTCATGCATTTTCTTTTTATTTTCTCATGTCCCTTTCTTCCATGTTTTGAAATTCTCAATTCTACCACTTTGATATAATAGGAATATTATGACCAGTACAACAATAAATAATTGATGAATTTATGGTATAGTTTTAGGCGATGTAGGATACATTTGATTATGTTTGTTGTTGTTTACCGTTTTTTGTAACTGTAATTAAAGTGGATTCTTCCACGAAATCTATGAAGGAATAGAATATGTTCGATTTGATTCTTTTTTAAAACTATACGGGATTAATAATATTTTTTATCGGTAAGACCACATTATCAATATATTTGGTCGTAATAATATCTATAACAAATACGAAATAGATCCAAAATTTTGGGGTATAATCGATATCAATAAGACTAATTTTAAGGGTGGTTTTTTTTTTTTTTTTTTTTTTTTGTCTGGTTAAAGAAAATCAAAGCAAAACAAATGAATGTTTTTTTCATCTGCTGAGTGAGAAAATATGAGCCAAATGAAGGAAATTTTTTTTGTCAATCAAATAATAGAAACCCTAATTATCGATGTTATTTGCTCAATAACGATATCAATAAAAAAAATGTAAAATGTTAGGTTGTTATTTGTTTAATAATGGTATCGATAAAAAAAGTTCATTGTGTTTGCACTAGTAGTAGCGACTATGAATACATCATTTTTCCACCCGTAGCAATTCATCTTTATCCTTTTTTACTTGGCCTCAATGCCCGAATACCTACGAAAGGGGAAACTCAACAGATAAGTCAAATAATTAGTGAGTGAAGCTATTAGAAAACCTTTTTGGGGAATACAATACAAACACATAAATTCATTTTCATTTCATAAACACAAGCTCACAACATCTCAAATCACATAAATCACACATTAGCTTCGTCTTATTCCTTTTCACCAAGAACTAAACCGTTCCCTACGCTAAGACTATTGGGATTTGCTCTTGCCAACACCTTGCATTTAGACTACTGTTATGTTCACTCCATCCACAACGTCCAAAATTTTTTTTGATTCATTTCTTATTGCACATGACGTTCACACAATACCTTTACACATTATGCGCATACCACATAACATCTACTCACTTGATAGAAATAAGGCTAATGGTTTACTCACATAAAAGCATCACCATCATCAGATAGTAATCAATATTTTCTTTTCAAACAAAAAATTCAACAGCAATATGGTTTAGATGGTTTTAAAATGTTTTAACACATTTTTAGTTACAAGTTTTTATCGTGTTACCACCTCATACCTATTTTACAACTCCCAAACATGCGTAAAAGCACTCCAAATAAGTTAAGAGAAATAAAAATTTGATTTTAGAACACATAGTAAAAATTTGGAATGTGCGAGATGTGTGTAAGATAATACATATATGTGCCTAAAGGCTTCCTAAACACGTGTAAAAGTCCAAAGAACTTAAGAGGTAAAAATTTGATTTTGGAACACATAGTAAAAATTTGGAATGTGCGAGATGTGTAAGAGATATGTGTGAGATAATACATAAGTACCTAAAAGGCTTCCTAAATATGCGTAAAAGTACTCCAAAAAAATTAAGAGGTAAAAAATTGATTTTGGAACACATAGTGAAAGTTTGAAATGTGTGAGATACGTGTGAGATATGTGCGAGATGTGTGTGAGATAATACATACGTACCTAAAAGACTTCCTAAACATATAAAAAAAAAAAAACTCCAAAGAAATTAAGAGAGGTAGAATTTTGATTTTAAACGCATTGTAAAAGTTTGGAATGTGAGAGATATATGCGAGATAATACATAGGTATCTGAAAGACTTCTTAAACATGCGTAACACTCTAAAGAACTTAAAAGTAGGAGTGAGCATCGACATCTAAAAAAGTATATAATTGATTTGATGTTGGACATGTAAAGTTTGGAATTATTATGAAATACTTGCGAGATTAAAAAAATAACAAAAAAAAATTAATGTGTCAAACAACCCTAAACCACTTAGAACAATTGTAAAAATAGTAGCTAAAAAACTATATAAACAATTGTAAATAATAATAATAATAATAATAATATTATTATTATTATTATTATTATTATTATGATATTTATCTAAGTGGGTTTAGAATACATGTTTTGCATGTTTATTAAATTTGTAATATAAGGAAATTTCTTTGTTATACTTTTACCATGTCAAGTGATACCAAATTAGAATTTCTAGCTCTTGATTTCAATGGTGATAATTATTTATCATGGGTGCTTGATGCTAAAATTCATTTGGATGCCATTAATCTTGGAGAAACGATTAAAAAAGGAAACACGACTTCAAGTCAAGAAAAGGCGAAAGTCATGATTTCCTTAGACGTCATCTTCATGAGAAACTAAAGATTGAATATTTACGGTAAAAAATTCCTATAAACTATGACAAAGTTTAAAAGAAATGTATGATCATAAAAAAAGTGTGATTCTTCCTAAAGATCGATATGTGATGATGCACTTAAGGTTGCAAGATTTTAAATCAGTAAGTGATTATAATTCCACATTATTTAAAATTTGTTCAAAATTATTGTTTTGCGTAGAGAAAAAATTACTGATGAAGATATATCAGAGAAAATATTTTTCACATTTCATGTCTCGAATATGCTCTTGCAACAGCAATATCGAGAAAGAGGGTTTAAAAGTATTCTAAACTCATATCATGCATTCTTGTGCCTAAACAAAATATTGAATTATTAATGAAAAATCATGACTCGCGACCAACTGGAGCAACACCATTCTCTGAAGTGAATGTTGTATTTTTTAATAATAATGGTCAAGGTTGAGATCAAGGTCATGGTCGTGGTCGTGACCGAGGTCGTGAACTGTGGTAAAGGAAAAAGTAATTATACATTTCTTGGTAATAATCATTCAGATTTTAAGAAAATCACAAATGATGATCATAGAGGAAAGACTCCACAAAATAAGAAATTAAAGTGGTGAAAATCAATGCTTCTGTTATGGTATGAATGGTCATTGGATTCATACTTGTCATACATCCAAGCACTTAGTCGACCTCATTGAAGGGAAAAGGGAAGAATGTGGAAGTAAACTTTGACCCTTCCAATATGACACATTTGGCTGTTGTTGACTTCTGTGAGTCTCCTGAAGAGAAAACTGATGTTAATGAAGGAGTAGCAAATACTTCCTTTAATTATGATAATGTCCAAAACTAATATTTGCATATATTTTAGTGTTTTCTTTATTCAACATTTACTAGTTTATTTAAAATATTTATATTTGAAGGTTAGTTTTGTTTTTTTAACCGAGAGACTTATTGTAATCGTTTTTCTAATGAATAGTTATGGACATTTTTCATATTTTGGATGATTCAAAGATGAATAACGAAGACTTATTTTTGGCAAATAGTGCAGCTACTCACACAATACTTAAAAGTAAAAAATATTTCTCTAGATTGACAATGCTTGAAGCAAATGTCAATACAATATTAGGTTCTACAAACTTGATTGAAGGTTTTGGTAAAGCAAACCTTATTTTGCCTAGAGGAAAACAATTCACAATTAATAATGTTTTGTTCTCTAGTAAGTAAAAAAGAAACTTATTGAGTTTCAAAGATATACATTAAAATGGTTATAATGTTGAAACTAATAATAAAAATAATATAGAAAATCTTTATATTATATTTATTATTTTACATGAAAAGCGTATATTGGAAACACTGTTTGCTTTTTCTTCTAGATTATATTATACTCATATACGAGTAATTGAAACATATGCAACCATGAATCTGAAGTCCCAAAGTTCATAAATTTAAATATGTTTACTGTTTGGCATTATCAATTGGGTCATCCTGGATCAATAATGATGAGAAGAATTATTGAAAATTCTCATGGACATCTACTAAAGAAGCAGAAGATTTTTCAATCCAATGAATTATCATGTGTTGCTTGCTCTCAAGGAAAATTGATTATTAGGCCATCACTAGTCAAAGTGGGAGTTAAGTCACCTACATGAACGAATTCGTGGTGACATATGTGGATCCATTAATCCACCAAGTGGACCATTTAGATACTTCATGGTTTTAATTGACGCAGCAAGTAGATGGTCATATATGTGTTTATTATCAAGTTGAAATCTTGCATTTGCAAGATTACTTGCTCAAATAATCAAATTAAGAGCACAATTTCTTAATTATACAATAATAAAAAAAAGTGACTTGATAATGCTGGTGAGTTTACATCCCAAGCATTTAATAATTATTGCATGTCAATTGGGGTAAATATTGAACATCATGTAGCACATGTTTATATACAAAATGGTTTAGCAGAATCATTTATCAAGCGTTTACAATTGATTGCCAGACCATTACTTATGAGAGCAAAACTTCCATTATCTATATGGGGTCATGCTATTATTTTGCATACAGCGTCACTTATAGGCATAAGACTGACATCTTATCATAAGTACTCACCAGTACAATTAGCTTATAGCCAGGAGCCAAATATTTCTCATTTGCAAATTTTTTGTTGTGCAATATATGTTTCAATTTTCCTACCACAAAGTACTAAAAAATGGAACCTCAAAGAAGGTTAAGAATATATGTTGAATTTGAATGTCCATCAATTATTAGATATCTTGAACCCTTGATGGGTGATGTATTTACTGCACGATTTGCTAATTTTTATTTTAATCGGACAACTTTTTCAACATTAGAGGGAAGGAATTAAGAATTTGGAAAATAAAATTTCCTGGAATGTATCGTTATTATCTCATTTAGATCCTCGTACAAAGTAATGTGAACTAGAAGTTGAAAAGATAATTCATTTACAAAGTGTAGCAAACCAAATACCAGATGCATTTACAGATACTAACAAGTGATCAAGTCACAGCTACAAAAGCTCCATCTAAAATTGAAATCTCAATTCAGCAAGTTGCTACAATTAATGAATCAGCGTTGCAGCAAAAGCGTGGTAGACTAATAAGTTCAAAGAATAAAAATCATCGAAAAAAAGTTATCAAGAATTGAAATGACTTAATTGACAATAAGAACATTCAAGAAGAAGTCCTTAACACAACTAATAGTAAAAATGTTGAAGAGACTCAAGTATATGAAGATAACAATGAGATCTCGATAAATTATACCATGACAGGAAAAAGATGGAATAGAACTGATGTATTTGTGGACAACATTTTTGCGTATAATGTTGCACATGATATCATTCATAAAAATGAGGATTCTGAACCTAAATATGTTGACGAATGTCGTAATAGAAATGATTGGCCTAAGTGAAAAGAAACCATCCAAGAAGAATTGAACTCACTTTTGAAACGTAAACTTTTTGGACCTGTAGTTTATACACCTAAAACCTGTGGAATTTAAATGGGTATTTGTGCATAAAAGAAATGAAAATAATGAGGTCACTAGATATAAAGCACGACTTGTTATACAAGGATATTCTCAAAGATCGGACATTGATTATGAGGAAACATATTCTCCTATAGTGGATGTTATTACATTAAGATATTTAATTAGTCTGACTATATGTGAAAAGCTCGATATGCATCTTATGGATGTAGTTACAACATACCTGTATGGATCTTTGGAAAATGAAATCTATATAAAAATTCCTAAATGATTTAAGATACCTAAATCATATAGTTCAAATTCTAGAGAATTATATTCAATCAAATTACAAAGATCATTATATGGATTGAAACAATCAGGACGAATTTGATACAATCGCTTAAGTGAATATTTATTGAAAGAAGGTTATCAAAATAATCCATTGTCCATGTGTTTTTATTAAGAAATCGCAGTCAGGTTTTTCTATTACAACTGTATATGTTGATGATTTAAATATAATTGAACCCTGAAAAGCTTTAAAAGACAATGGAATATTTCAAAAAAGAATTTGAGATGAAAGATCTTGGAAAAACAAAATTTTGACTTGGCTTACAAATTGAACATTTAGTCAATTAAATTTTTATTCATCAATCGACATATACAGAAAAGATTTTTAAAAAATTCCACATGGACAAAGCACACCTGTTGAACAGTCCAAATGGTGGTTCGATCACTAGATCTGAAAAATGATATCTTTCGACCTCGAGAAAATAATGAAGAATTACTTGGTCCTAATACCTTAGTGCAATAGATGCACTAATGGATCTTGATAATAACATGATACCAGATATAGAATTTTGAGTAAATTTATTAGTAAGATATAGTTTTTCTTCAACAAAAAGACATTGGAATGGAGTTAAGCATATACTTCATTATCTTCGAGTGATGATTGATATGAGTTTGTTTTATTCAAACAAATCAAACTTTGATTTAGTTGGTTATGCAAACGTTGAATATTTATCTGATCCACACAAAGCAAGATCCCAAACAGGTTATTTATTTACATGTGGAGGAACTGCTATATCTTGGCAATCTATGAAGCAAAAACCATTACGGTCACTTCATCGAATCATGCAGAAATTCTTGCAATTCATGAAGCTAGTAGAGAATGTGTATGGTTGAGAGAAATGACTCATCATGTTCAAGAAACACGTGGTTTGTCTTTCAGTAAAAATTTACCAACAATATTATTTGAGAACAATACTGCATATATTGCAAAAATCAAAGAAGAGTATATAAAAGGAGATAGAACAAAGCATATCTCACCAAAACTCTTCTATGCATATGACCTTGAAGAAAATGGTGACATTAGTGTTCAACAAATTTCTTCAAATGATAATTTGACAGACTTATTCACAAAGGCATTACCCACATCAAAATTTGAAAAGCTAGTGCATAATATTGGAATGCAACAACCTCAAGGAACTCAAGTGATGTATTCATAAGAGGGAGTAGAAATATTGTCCTCAAGGAATAGAAATACTACACTGTTTTTTCCTTGAATATGGTTTTTTCCATTGGGTTTTTCTAGCAAGATTTTAATGAGACAATTACTAATATATAAAAATGATGTACCTTTTTTCCTTCATTAGGATTTTTTCCATCGGATTTTTTTCTAGTAAGGTTTTAGCGAGACATTTATTTTATATAATATGAATATCTAAATGGGGTATTGTAAATATAATTACGTAGATATCCATAACCTACAATAGGTTGCCAATCTTCCTATAACTCTTCCTCAATTCCATGTTGTAACATTCATTCCATTGAATTTCATAGTATAACTCATACCATGACATGTTCTATAAATAGAGGTGTGTAGTGTCTTTGTAGAACACACCACAATTGAGTTCAATTGTTCTATACTTCCTTTCTTCTCCATTCTCTTCTTTTGTGTTGTTTCATTGTTCTTATTTAGCTTCTTTAGTCTTTATTTTATAACACATATTTTTATTCTCATTATTTTTTCTCAATAAATTCCTTAAATGCACAAAATCTTAGGCATTTATAATCATTAATAATAATAATAATGTCTTATTATTGACTAAAATATATAATAAACATATATATATTTTTTAAATTATTATTCTCAACAAATTAAATATATTATTTTTTCATCAAATTAATCATCTCTCTCCTCATGGATTATTTTATTTTTCAAACGATTATAATTATATTCCATCATATAATTAACTTTACTTTTCCAACTAAATAAAATCTACATTCTCTTTCCTCAATTAAATCTTCCATCAAATCAACTTTTATCTTCTCAAAATAATTATATTTTTCCAAAAATCAAATCTTCTCTCTCTATTAAATCCCATCAAATCCATCCAATTTTATTCTTTTACCAAAATAATTATACTTTTATAAATAATTATATTTTTTTCAAAATATAATTATTTTCTTTCTTTCTAAACAAATATCCTCTCTCAAATAATTATCCTCCCACAAATAATTTATTTGTGTTTTCTCTACAAAATATAATATCTTTCTCTTAAATAATTATATTTTAACAAATATAATTATTTTTTCCTTTTCCATAATAATTATATACATATATACATATAATTATCAAATCTACACCAAAATTTTCACTCTTAAATTTAATTAAATAAAATTATTTAATTAATTCCAATTTCTATAAAGCTAAATAATCTTCAAAATAAACGTCCAATAAATTAAACATAATTAAATAAAACTAAGATAATTAACTCCATAAATTGTCTTAAATTTCGGAACGTTACAAATACATAGATATACATGACATGCTATACATAAACACAAAATCAAAAATAATACTTTCAAACACATTTCTTTAAGAAAATCATTCACCAAACACTTCTTTTACTTTTGAAGGTCACTCACAAAATACTTAGTTTCCTCCCTTACAGAGCATTTAGCTCACTTCCTCTTCTTGTCTAGCTTCTTCAACAACAACTCAACTCTTAGCTCTTCCTTGGTAATTTCTCTTAATAACAACACTTCTTTTGATCCTTGAGGTTCTATTTATACTAGCCCCTTGGTTCGATTAATCATCATTGAAACTCTCTTTACCCGTCAGTTCCTACTTATCTCTTTACACATGTCAACTTACTGCTTGACAGTCCATGCAATCAATCTAATCTCAACTTATAGCCAGTTGTCCACTCAAGATTAGACATTTCTTGGGATGCTAACCTTACCTTCTTGAGAAGCTAAACTCTTCGTTGCTTTCTTCCCCTCGCGACAGACTACAAATTCCAACTCCTTTTTTCTGACTTTGCTTCACATTATCGCGCAACAGAACACCTACAATACTTAACGCAAACTTTCACCTTGCATCGCATTTCCTTAAAACATAACTTACTTCTCCACGCCTCATATCTACATTTAGCCCAAATAATCCTTTTATAAGCTCTTCTTTAATTGGGCTCCCTTTTTTTACCTGAGCCTCACACTTTCCCTCATACCCTATTTTTTACATTATTTTTTGAAAGATTTAGAGAAATCATCTTCTTTAATAATGATATTTCACTAATGTCCTAAATTTTCAATTAATATCTAAGTAAAAAAGTGTGGTTTTTTAGGACAATTTTAACCTTTATATCATTATTTAATAATAATGATTTTCGAATATCATTAAAAAAATTCTTTAATTATCAAATACCATATTTATTATATAAATTGTAACTTCCACAATTATTAATACATATATATTTGTATTTATTACTTGAAAATAATTTAATTTGGATACATTTTAAATATGATATAAATTATTATCTAATATGATAATAATATTTTTAATTGTTCTACAAATTAAATATTTTCAATTTCGTAATCAAACCAAAAATATTGTTCTCGTGATTTGAAATTAGGGTGTCATCGTTCTTCTCCGATTTCTATTTCAAAAAAAAAATTGTTCTTTCTTCTTTCCTTTCGATTTTCTTCAAAATATCCAATTAGTCCTTTTTTTCCCTTCATTTTTCGTATTTTTTCGTAGCCTTTTTTCCTTTCATTTTGTCTTAAAATTAGCTTCTTAATATCTTCTGGTCATGTTCTTAATATATTCTAGCTCCTTCCAGTAATTTTATCATATATTCCTTTCATGTCTTGCATATTTTCTTTATTACCGGTATATTTCGATCATATTCGTCATATTTTGTTTATTTTCTTATTGTTCAGTTCATCTTCTTGTCATGTTCGACATAGATTTTTTATTAAATGTTTCATCATTCGTATATATTATGTTATACCATTGAATAATATATTTATGTTCTGTAATTTGTTACATATATATTACTGCATATATTCAATAATGCATATACATATTTTTTTTCATGTTCTGTGATTTTTTCTTACTGCATTTATTTATCACTGCATATACAAAGTATCTATCTGATCGGTATTTTCTTTGATTTCTTACATATATACTACTGAATAATACATTTATGTTCTGTGATTTGTTACATATTATCAATAATACATACACACATATATTTTTTTCATGTTCTTAATACTTTGTTTAATTACACCATGTTCTGGTCATCTTATCCATATTTTTGTTTAGTAAAGTTTTCGTCAACAATATATACATTTATATACCACTCTTTAATTTACTTCTACTATGTGATTTATTAGATATATACATCTTATTCATATTTATGTTCTGTGATTTGTTACATATATACTACTGCATATATACAACAACACGTAAATTGTAGTTGAATTTCATTATATATCATTGCATACACAAATGATGTTATCAGTATATACATCTGTATATATACAATAACACGTATTTAGTGACACGTATAGTTCAATTTTTTCCTTCATGTTTCGTATCATTTTTTTTATTTTTTTTCTCTATCCGATCAGTATTTTCTTTGATTTCTTAAATATATACTACTACATAATATATTTATGTTGTGTGATTTGTTACAAATATATTGCTGCATATATTTAATAATACAGAAGTTGAAGTTGTCATCCTCCCACCGAATATAAAACATTCAGTTGGACTATCAAAAAATATTAGAATTTCTTCTAAAATGGAGTTCAAGAGACGCGTTAAATGTGACCGTTGTGGACGTGTTGGCCATAACCGAAAGAGATGCAAACTTTCCTTATTGAACTAGTTTTTTCTTCTTATTATTAGACTTCTTGTATGTTGTTTCAGACTTTTATTTGAAATATTCATATTCCAATTTTTAATTCAATTATTTTATTTCCATATTTTCCCACAAATTTCCATCTACAATACTAATAAAAGTTTCTCAATTTATTATATTTAATATACTACCCTTCATACATAATCACTATTGTTTTAAACATAATTATTCATTACATATAATACGGATATTTGAAATAAAATACATAAACCAATTTAATAAATTGATAACATAACCTTTCATTCATAAAATATACAATAGATTATTTCATGTATACATATTCATAACCAATTTAACATATCATCCCCGTTCAACCACTTTTTCATAGAATTCCTTGAATCTTTAATTCTTTCATTAAACACTCTACATCGCAAACATATTCAATTTTCATCAAAGTCACTATTATATTTATGAAAGAACAACTAATGTTTTAATGACATGTATTACATATACTCATCATAATTTTTTCTCATCCATGTTCTCGTAGACATAAACAACTTTCATACATAATCACTATTGTTTCAAACATAACGTATTATTTACTACGTAAGATACAAATATTGTAAATAAAATACATTAAAAAATTGATATTAGAACCTTTTATTCATAAAATATACACTATATTATTCAATATATACTATAATTATGCAGAATATATGAAAAATAATGTAAAATGAAAGAAAGAATGGACAGAGAGAGATTGGAAAATGAGAGAAAGATCGGGAGGGAATTTTTTTTTTAACAAAACCAGTAAAAAAAATAAAGAATAATTTTAATTATAATATTACCATAATAGAACTAAACACTTACCATATTTTTATGATATTTAATAAATACAAATATTAATCATGGTCCACTTTTCATTTTCTATTTTTTAATATATTATTAAAAATAAAGATGAGTAAATGGTAATTTGGATCCTATATTTGTGTAAAGTATTAGCCCATTTAAAACGTTTCTAAAAATTTTGAAAAATTTGGATCAATCTTGTAATATGGTATGTCATTTAAAGTCTTTTTAGTAACGTTATTAAAAAAAATTTGCAAAATATATATATATATATATATATATATATTTGTTAGAGATAAATATGACTTTTTTTAATGATTTAAATGTAAATTTATGGTGTATAACCCTAAAACAAATGAAGACAACTGAGGGAAAATGTTCTCCCTCTTAACCAATATAGTGATATAGAGAGATATAGATAGATAGATAATAATAATAATAATATAATAAAATAAAGGACAAATATTAATTTACATCTTGAATTATTATGAACTCGCATCAATTTATCAATTTAAAATTAAATTAATTGTTATATCAACTTGGCTTAAAAATTATAAGTATCAATGTAAATTTTATGAGCGTATCGAAATAAAATATAATTTAAAGGGATGAAGTTTAGGATTTAAAAGAATAGATATGCACAAAGTTAGAGGGTGTAAATGGAAATTTTCGTTAAAATAAAATAGGCAATAGCCATATCCCGCACGCGAAAAAAGAAAAAGGAAAAAGCCCTAAAAGCTTAAGTAAAAAACCACAAAATCAAGTCTACGCCGCCGCTGCATACACTCCATCGGTGAGATTTCGAATCCAAACTCTGCAAAACCCTTCGCCGCCGGTTCGTTCCCT
>JBBPDI010089902.1:0-12247 GCA_037974545.1 Cucumis variabilis
GAAGGAGGCGTGAATGCCATAGGAAATGTCGTCCAAACTTGCTTCCGCTTATGTTTTATTGTTTCTTTTGGATTTAAAAATGTTTAGAACATGTTATTTTCTTATAAACTTTACTTTGGAAATGTTTGTTATTTAAAACAGGGTCCAAACTTAGATTTGTTTTCTTTGAAAGTACGATTCCAAACGAATTTAGTATTTTGTGTGAATCAAGGTTTTTCGTTGAATTTAATGACTTCGACGTGGTTAAAATAGTTGGGTCGTTACAAAGTTTCACTTACCATTTGGTATAAGAGGTTTGACTCTAAACAAATTATATCATTTCCTTGTTTTTTTTTTCATCTTTGTTTTCTGACCAAATATCAATCTATCCATCTTGTCTTGTGATCTTTCATCTTCTTTTGTTTCTTCATCTTTCAAACTATTTGTTAAATTTTTGTTTTTAAAAAAGAGTGACTCTTCATCTTCTCTTTGTTTTCATACGTATTATCTTAGTTGAAACATATAAAAAATTGGGGAATGTTTAAAAATAGCAAAATTTACAAAATATTTACAATCTATAGCAAATTCTATCACTGACAGTCATTAATATGTTATAGTGATAGAAGACTATCATTGATAGAATCCAAAATTTTGCTATATCTTGTAAATATTTTAATTTATTTTGCTCTTTTTAAAAATGTCCCAAAAAAATCCTTTCTTTTTCATTTTTTTAAAAAGAAATTTTTTGAAAAGTTGTGACTTTTCATATTCTAAGCAAGCTAGATTGAAATCTTTTTGCATAATTTTTGTAAAAATACTACAAAATTTGCACAAATTGGAGATTTAGAAATCTTATGCTATGTTTCACAAAAGAAGGAATCGTTGTGTTACCAACAATAACGATGATAATTTTTGGAAGGATATTCGAGAAAATTTTGTTGAGGTACATAAATCTATGAATTACATAACTCAAATGAATGAAAAATTGAAGTTGCAAGAACAAGCAGAAAAGAACCAAATCACACACAGTCTATTACAAGTCAAGTAGATTTTCCAATTTTTGAAGATAACCAACCAAATCAAGATGAGAAAAATGATCCATTAGTTGAAAATGAAGGTTTCAATTAAGGGGTCTTTGAGATAAATGAGGGTGATCATCAAAGTTTGAGAGAAGAATTAAAATGCGAATTACTTATGGAGAGCGACAAGATATCTGAGATTGGAGTCATGAGAAAGACTCTAAAAAAATGTGATGAGAAAGAAGAGACTCAATACGTAAAGAAATGTGAGACCTTAATGATAAGAAAAAAAAGAAAGTCAGTTTGATTAAGAGGGGAAATGAAAGAAAATATAAAAATAATAAGAGCCATCATACTTTGCACTTAACATTTTGTGCTTTTGTTATTCTTTTGATTTTGATGGTTTAAAGGAAACCTTATAAAATGAGTTGAATGCAACACTAATAAAGTTAATATTCTTTACAAAAGAAGTGGATACAATTCAACTAACAGAGTGATCTCGAGAAGATGTAACTTTATAAGGCGAACTTAAGATTCGAGCACAAATCTTCTTGAAGAAGGGGAGAGCGATCAGAAAATATTTGACATTGATTAGTTGAAACATGGAACGAGTAACTTTCAAGGTAAGCTTTCCAATAAACTTGAAGAGTTGCAACACTTGGAACTTCAAAAGTCATTTGGACATTCATGGGTCATAATGTATTTGATTCCAAATGATTAGCGAAACTATCTCAAACATGTTTGAGAACTCTCCTTATTCTAGGTGAACCCCCACAATAGTAATAAGAATAACCTCGATTTAACAAACAACTAACAACCCCAAGAAAGCTAAACAGACTTTGGCTTGGAAAAGAGTGATCAAAGATCGAGAAGAAAGGAGAAATTGTTCCTATCTTCAAGATTTCGAACTCTCCACAATCTAATTGATCAAACTAGATTGAAAGTCCTAAACAAGCATTCTAACACAAGAATACAAAGAAAAGCATAAAGCATGAGAGATAACACTCTATTGAAATTTCATTCAAATTCATGTGGTGTCTCAAATGTGGAAATTACAATCCTATTTATACTAATTAAAAATGTTATATAAAAGGACACAACATTTAATTTCATGCTTTTATAACTACCTTAATAAATGGAAAGTCATAACATCAAATAAGTGCATATGAAAGATGTGAATGAATCTAGAAATGTATTAAAGATGTAAATGAATCTTAATTTCTAGATTCATTATGCCCCATAAGTATCCAAGTGACTCTTGAAGTTTTAACTCGTCATTAAAGGCTGAATATTTAGCTTGAAAGTTAATTGTTCTATGTTTCAGCTAATCAATGTCAACTATTTGCTTATCACTTAACTTCCAGTTTTTTTTCTAGTTATCTCTTCACATTCTATCCACTATATAAAATCTAAAAAAAAATGTCACTTCCTGTCCTAATTTTACAATTTTGTCTTCTTCAATGTTTTAGATCTGGGTGTGTTCTACAAATTCGTTTTCTTCAAGGTCTTCTAACTCAATTTTCTTCAATGTTAAATGTCGTCATCTTGAAAATCTGTAAAAAAAAATGTTGTGTAATATGAGAGATTTCATGTTGAACTTTGTTGTTCGTGAATTCAAGAGTAAAGAAGATGACTACCAGAAGCTAAATTTGAAAGAGAACCATTAGATTTGAGGACAAATCTTCTTGAAAAAGAGAAGAGTGATATGAATCAAGAAATCATAAATGAATCAAATGAAGAAGTTGAAGAGATGCAATGCTTGAAAATTGAAAAGTTATTTGGACAATCCAGAAGTCATAAAATTAAATGTTTATTAAGAAATTATATATTTATTTAATGTTATGTGATTTCATTTATTATGGTAGTTAAAAGGGCATAAAATTAAATGTTGTGACCTTTCATTTCACATTTTAATTAGTATAAATAGGGTTGTAATTCTATATTTAAGAGAAGATTTTGGGTGAATGAAATCTGAAAAATTCTAGAATGTAGAATTTGGTTCTTGTGTGTTCTTGTCATAGAATGCACGAATATTTGGAGCATTCAAGTGAGGATTGACTTGTCTTGCTTGTGGAGTGCTTTGAAGATCGAGGGTTGATGGAAGTTTCTAATTTGATCCAATTCTTGATTTGTTAGATCATCTTAGCAATTTGTATCTAGCTATCTTAGGGGTGAAATCAAATTGGTTTTGTGGCTGTTAGGGCTATGTTCTTTGAGTCTTGTTGTTTAACATGGTTCTTAGATCCAATGCTCAGGGATTTCTAATCAATTCCACAGAAAATTTATTACATTGCTCGCCTTTAGTGTACGCCTTAAGTCTCTGGCCATTTACCTTGAACACATTTGTCCCGTCCAACGATGTAATCTCCACTGCACCATGTGGGAAGACTTGCTTAACCAAAAATGGTTCAGACCATCTCGAACGGAGCTTACTCGGAAACAAACATAAATGTGAATTAAATAATAACACCTCCTGCTAATGCTAAATTTACGTTTATGGATGCAGTTATCATGTCATACTTTTGTTTTCTCCTTGTAGATTTTGGCATTCTAACAGGCTAGAGAACACCACTTCTGAAGTTCATGCAATTGGAGTAATCTTGCTTCTCCTATGGTATGTTGATCAATGTTTAACTTTTTGCATGTCTATAATGCCTTGTGTCCAACTCTAGAAGTAAGTGGCATGCTTTCCCAAAGACTATCACGTAAGAAGACATTCCAAGCGATGTCTTGTATGCACTGTGATACGTCCATAATGCAGAATCCAGGTATATTCTTAATCACTTTGTTGGATACTTCCGCCTGACCATTTTTTTGGGGGGGGTAGGTGGTGGCTATTTAATGGGTTATATTGTACTTTGCGAGCAAGTTTGTCATGATGTGATTAATGAAATCCTTCATCGCTAATAATGGATGGAGGTGTCCCAAATCTTGTGAAGATCTTCTTTTGAGGAATTTACTCATGGTAATGGCGTCACCCTTAGTGTAGGAGATCACTTCAAACCATTTCGATACATAGTCTACAACCAACAGGATGTACACATAGCTGCAAGATTGAGAAAAATGGTTCCATGAAATCTATTCCCCCACACAGCAAATAATTCAATCTCTAAGATGGACTACTTTTCATCACGTTGAGACATATTCCTTGTTCTCTTACATCGATTGCATTTGACCATGAAGTTCCTCGCATCCTGAAAGAGAGTAGACCAAAAGTACCCACTTTGTAAGACTTTTGCAGCCATTCTTTGCCCACTATAGTGTCCTCCGCATGGTGCTTCATGGCACATAGTAAGTATATAAGTTGTTTCATATTCAGGGACACACCACCTTAATATCTGATTTGGTCCCAATTTGTAAAGAAATGGCTCATCCCATCTATAAAAATGGCATTCATGAAACAACTCCTTTCTCTATTATCTGCTAAAGTCTTGCAGCCATTCTTTACAAACAAGATAGTTGACTATGACCACATACCAAGTTTCCTTTATCGCAACGCACAAGAGTTGCTCGTCTAAAATCTTTCTTCAATAACTTTCTTCTTACCTTGGAAAGCTTCATTCCTAAGACATGATAGGTGATCCACCACGTGGTTCTCGGTGCCCCTATGGTATATGATCTCCAAATCAAACTTTTGAAGTAATAAAATCCATCTTATTAACTGTGGTTTGGCGTCTTTCTTTGCCATGAGATAACTGATCGCAAAATGATCAGAATGCACCATAACTTTGGAGCCTACAATGTAGCTCCTACAATTTTCTATCGCAAAAACTACCCCAGTTCTTTCATAGCATTAACTGTGGTTTGGCGTTTTTCGACCAATCTGGTGATGAGGATAGGCGTTGAGGTCAATGCGTCTTTTATAGTTTGAAATGCTTGATTACAGTTTTCATCGAAATTAAAGGGTTGATCAGCATGATAGATTACTTAAAGGCTTGGCGATCTGGGAAAATCCATGAATAAATCTTTTATAGAATTCCGCGTGACCCAGAAAGCTTCTTAAAGGTTTAACATCAGAAGGAGGTGGTAACTTGCTAACCACATCAATCTTCATAGCGTCCACTTCCAATCCCGCATTGGAGATCTTGTGCCCAAGCACAATTTCTTCTTTAACCATGAAGTGACACTTTTCCCAGTTTAAAATGAGTCGTGTCTCTTCACACTTCTCTAAAACTTCTTCTAGGTTGTTTGGACATTCCTTGAAAGAATCCCCCAATATTGAGAAGTCATCCATAAATATCTCAATTGATGTTTCCAAGAAGTCCAAAAAGATAGCCATTATACACCTTTAAAATGTTTCTGACGCATTACATAGGCCAAATGGCATTATGTGAAATGTGAATGTGCCATAAGGGCATGTAAATGTCATTTTGTATTGGTCTTTAGGTGTAACTGTAATCTGGTTATACCCAGAATATCCATCCAAAAAGTAATAATATTATCTTTTCGCAAGTCTATTTAACATTTGGTCAATGAAAGGGAGGGAAAAATGGTATTTCTTTATTGTCACATTCAGCTTGCGGTAATCCATGCATATTCTCCACCTTGTGACTATTCTCGTTGTGATTAGTTCATTATGCTCGTTCCTCATGTAGTTATCCCACCTTTCTTATGAACACATTGGACTTGGCTTACCAATTCACTATCTGTGATAGGATAAATGACCCTCACATCTAGCCATTTAATAATTTCTTTATTGACTACCTCTTTCATTGCGGGGTTTAATCTTCTCTAAAAGTGAATGGTGCCTACTGACCTTCTTCCAATCTGATTTTATGCATGTAATAGGATGAGCTTATGCCTTGAGTGTCTGCTAAGGTCCATTCTATTGCCTTTCTGTGGCGTTTCAACATATTCAATAATGCCTTTTGTTCTATAACATTCAATTGGGTGGAGATGATGACTGGAAAAGTGTCATTCTCCCTAAAATATGCATATCCCAGGTGGCTGCGTAGAGACTTAAGCTTTAGTTCTAGTGGTTCTTTAATTGATGACCTTGATTGATAAGAATGATGATGTTCCATACAGACCACTTACAAGATTGAAGGCATCAAAGATTAACGAATCATTCATTCTTCATATATAAGAATGGATAAGTTTGGATTATCCTCAATTCCATGTGCCACATGTTCAAAGGACCATTTGAATTATTGAATGTCAATGTTTTCTCGATTGAAGGGGGCTATAAAGTAGACGTTAAGCTTCCATAAAACCAACACTTTGAAGACCTCATGATTTAGTTAATATCACATTTTTATTGTATTTCCATTTATTTGAATTTGACAAGTTAGAGTAACTACCATTAATAGTTTAGAATTAAAGATACTTGTTGGAAATTAGTTTTTGGAAGATAGAAAGCATAGTTAATGTTTTATTTTGACTTTTGATAGTGTTATTAATTAGGATAGAATCTCTACAAGGCTATATAATACATTTATCCTTCCATTTCTAACAACAAGATTTTTTATGAATGCAATTTGAAATCTCATTTTGAGAGTTTTTCCTTAATTTTCAATTCTTGTGATAGAATGCATGTGAGCTATTCAATCTAACATTGATCAAGTTTGATTGTGGAATAACTTAATTTAGAATAAGTTTTCCAAAACTTGCTTCTAGATCTTTGATCTAAGAGGCAATCTAATCCTAACTTTCTCTTGGTTGATCAAAATTAGTATAAGGAGGTGTTAGTTTCTTATTTCAAAGGTTCATGCTACGTTAATAGCTTGGATCTTTGGATTGAGTATTAGGATTGCCCTATCACCTTGTTTTCTTCCAACACTTTGTTTTTCAAGTCCAAAGGCTTAAACTTCCTTTCGCCAGACATGACATTAACTTTCTCAAGTAACTTTAGTTCATCTTCAAGGAATTTTTTAGTGCTAAACAACTGATGGTAGATCTCTTCCTTGCAATAGTCCCATCCCGAGATTTTTATTATGCTAAAATTTTCAAAATCAACGAGGAGTTTTATCGCATTGAAAACACTAAATTTAATTTCTTCATTATTCAAATGTATGGTCAATTCTCCCTAGTTGCCGTCTATGAGAGCACGACCAATTGACAAGAATGATCGCCCCAAAATGATTGGAACCTCTCGATCAACTTCATAATCCAAAATGATGAAGTATGTGGGGAATAAGAATCTGTCCAACTTTACTAAAACATCTTCAATTTTGCCCTCTGGCTTGGCAATAGATTTGCCCGTGAATTGGAGCCTCATTTGCATTGGCTATATATCCCCTATTTTTAATTTCTTGAAAATAGAGAGAGGCCATCAGATTGATGCTTGCCCTAAGATCACATAGCACACGACCTAGATCCATCCTGCCTATTGAGTAGGGAACTGTGAAACTTCCAACATCTATCATCTTTTCAGGTACCCTATTTTTTAAGATGTCGCTTGTTGCCTGTATTAGAGCCAATGTTTCAAGATCGTTAATTTTCCTCTTCTTTGCCAAGATGTCTTTTAAAAACTTGACGTAAGCTAGCATTTGCTTTAACTTATCAACAAATGGGATGGTGATGTGTAATTGCTTCAAAACGCCCAAAAACATAGAAAACTATTTCGCCTTTCTTTTTTAGGCGACCAAGAAAGGGAGGGGGCAGTAAAGCATTGGAGCTCATCGCTTGGTCAAGCGTTTTGTAGCATTGCTCTTGTCTCCTCTTGTGCTCGTCTTCCTTATTTGGCATGTTTTTATTTTGCAAGGAAGAACCACCTATTAGTTAAAGAGAAGTTTAAAGGATAAGAATTATTACTTGAGATGTCGATCTCGGTAGCAGAGGTTGAAGTGGAGTTTCTTCATTTAGACTCTGGCTTGCAGATGGTCAAGTTTCTTCCTCTTTCAAGTGTTACTGCTTGGCATTTTTCTTTTCTTGAATCCCTCCTTGATTTGGTGTTTCGGTATTGCTGGGAAGGCATCCTTTTGTTCCTCCAGAGATATCACTAGTGAGTTGTCTAATTTGCAATTCAAGATTCTTAATAGATGACTCTTGATCTTTCAGAAGGGCATCATTCCTCTACATATACTAGTGAAAAAGGGTTTTCATTGATGATGATGATGAAGAAGAAGAAGAAGAAGAAGAAGAAGAAGAAGAAGAAGAAGAAGAAGAAGAAGAAGAATATTGGTTATGATTGTCATGGTGGTTGTGACGCTAAGATGGCTACGGTGGCCTTTCGAGATATGGTGATAAGGGAATCCTAATCCTCAATAAAAAAAATTTAAGCTATTAATGTAGCAAGAACTAACCTTTGAAATAAGAAACTAACATCTCCTTAAGTAATTTAGATCAACCAAGAGAAAGTTAGAATTAGATTACCTCTTAGATCAAAGATCTAGAATCAAGATTTGAAAATCTTGTTCTAAATTGAGTCACTTCACAATCAAACTTGATCAAGTTTAGATTGAATGACTTGCATGCATTCTATCACAAGAATTACAAATTAAGAAAAAATTCTAAAAATGATATTTCAAATTACATTCATCAAAGTCTTGTTTTTGCAACTGAAAGGATAAAGGCATTATATAGCCTTGTAGAGATTCTATCCTATTTTTTTTATCTTCCAACAACTAATTTCCAACAATCATCTTTGATACTAAGCTATTATTGTTAGTTACCATAAATTGTTAAATTAAAATAAATGAAAATATAATAAAACTGTGATGGAAGCTTAATGTCTACCACATAGTCTACTTCAATCTAGAAAACATTGACCTTCAAAACTCCAAATGGTCTTTCGTCTCTTGTATTATTATGTGGCACATGAAATTCACGGTAAACTAACACTATCCATTCTTGTACGTGAGGAATGAATGATTATTGAATCTTTGATGCATTAGATCTTGTAATTGGTCCTTCTGGAATGAGTGGAACACAATGATTCACATCATTTTCCACCTCTTTAAAAGGATTCGTCCTTGAATCAAGAAATTCATCACCTACATCGAAAGGACTCAAGTCAGCAATATTGAAAGTAGAACTTACCAACTATTCTTCTGGAAAGTCAATTTTGTTTGCATTGTTGTTAAATTTTTCAAGAACTTGGCAAGGTTCATCCCCTCTTGGATGTAACTTTGTTTTCCTTTGAGACGAAAATCGCTCTTTGCGAAAATGCACCCAAACCCAATCTCCCGGTTTAAAAATTAGTTCTCTACTTCCTTGGTTGACTCTTGAAAACTACTTTGGAGTTATTTTTTTTCAATACTCTCTTTCACTTTCTTGTGCAATGTCTTAATCAACTCTACCTTGTTCGTAGCTGCATCACTTACAAACACATTAGAAGAAAAAGGCAGCAAATCAAGAGGCATAAGTGGCTATGAACAACTTTAAAAGGAGAACAATGAGTTGTACTATGAATCGCTCTATTATATACAAATTCAACAAATGGTAAAGAATCCTCCCAAGACTTAACGTTCTTTAAAATAATTGCTCGAAGTAAAGAACCCAGGGTTTTATTAACCACTTAAGTTTGGCCATCTATTTAAGGATGACACGTAGTTGAAAGCAACAACTTCGTCCCCAATTTACCCCACAACACTTTCCAAAAATGGCTTAAAAACTTTACATCCTTATCACTAACAATAGTTTTAGAAATTCCATGCAACCTTACAACCTCTCCAAAGAACAAGTTAGGCTCATGCTTAGCATCATCGATTTTGTTACATGTCATAAAATGTGCCATTTTACTAAATCAGTCCACAATGACAAAAATACTATCCTTACACTTTTTATTATGTGGTAAACCAAGAACAAAATCCATAGATATGTCAGTCCAAGGTTCATTAGGCACATTCAAGGGAGTATACCATCCATTGGGTTGTGATCTAGATTTAGTCTCTTTGCATTTGAAACATTGACTACAAACCTTATGAACATCATGTTTCATTTTAGGCCAAAAGAAAAGTTCATGTAACATGTCATAAGTTTTATGAATTCCAAAATGCTCCATTAATCCACTCCTATGAGCTTTTTTAACAAGTAATTCTCTTATAGAACACTTAGGAACACAAAGCTTACTTTTCTTGAACAAAAAATCACGAAACACATAATAATCATGAACAACTTTTCCATCAAGACAAGATGTTAAGGCAATCCTAATCCTTATTCCAAAGATCCAAGATATTAACGTAACCAGTGGTGTATCTAGAAATCATACGTAGGAGGGGCACTATTAACAAAAAAAATAGTTGAAGTAAATGAGACTTGAACCTATGACTTGAGGGTTTCAAAGGGGGGCACAACCACTATACCAAAGACAAAATATAATAAATCAAGCATTATTTAATATATATTATAATTTAACACTTCAAAATTAATATTAAAATACAAAAACAAGAAATGTGAGGGGGGCACGTGCCCCCTGGCCCCTTAATAGATTCGCCCCTTAACTTAACAAGAACCTTTGAAATAAGAAACTTAACACCTCCTTATACTAATTTACATTAACGAAGAGAAAGTTAAGATTAGATTATCTCTTGGATCAAAGATCTAGAAGCAAGATTTTGAAATCTTGTTCTAAATTGAGTCACTCCACAATCAAACCTGATCAAGGTTAGATTAAATGACTTGCATGCATTCTTTCACAAGAATTGCAAATCAAGAAAAAACTCTCAAAATGAGATTTCAAATTATATTAATCAAAAGTCTTGTTTTTGCAAATGAAAGGATAAAGGCATTATATAGCCTTGTAGAGATTCTATCCTAATTAATGAAAATATCAAAAAGTCTATAAAACATTAACTAATCTTTTATCTTCCAACAACTAATTTCCTTCATAATCTTTAATACTAATTTATTAATGGTAGTTACCCTAACTTGTTAAATTAAAATAAATAGAAATACAATAAAAATGTGATATTAAGTAATGAGATCTTCAAAATGTTGGCTTCGTGGAAGCTTAATGTCTTCCCCATAGTCTACTTCAATCGGTAAAACATTGACCTCGAAAACTCCAAATGGTCCTTTGTCTCTTGTATTAGTATGTGGTATATAAAATTCATGGTGAATCGATGCTATCCATTCTTGTATATGAAGAATGAATGATTGTTGAATCTTTGATGCCTTAGATTTTGTAATTGATCTGCATGGGACATCATTATTCTTATCATTTTCTCCCTCTTCAAAAGGATTCATCCTCGAATAAAGAAATTCATCACCAACATCAAAAGGAAGAAATCCAGCGATATTGAAACAACAATTCTCATCTCCCTTGGCTTGCAGAGTAATTTTGTAGTCATGAAATTTCATATATAAGTCATTAATGGAACTCTAATTGGGATTCTTCAAAAACCAATAGTGATTCCTCCAAAAGTGTCTCCTTGTCCATTTTCTTGTTTTGAAAATTTTATGCTTGCTGCCATATTTTAATTTTTATGTGAATTTGGAGTGGTTCTTTGATTTTTCCTTGCAACACATATGACATATGGGATTGTTGATTTTAGAAGCAACCTTTGAATCAAGCATCTTTATAAGTGTCTTAGTCTCCTGTAAGAACTCAAAAGAAGCAATAGAAAAACATGGGTTGAGCTCACCCGTTAGGAAATAAGTTCTTTTGTATATAAGATAAAAAATATTTTATTTTGATTTTTCTTTCATTTTTCTCTCTAGGCCATAAACTATTCTCACGCTTTTCATTCTCACGCTTTTTCTTGAAAGATTCATTTTCAATCAAACTACATGTTTTTTTTTTACTTGTTTTTTCTCTAACTCACCTACATCAAGATGAAGTTCAGGATTAGATGTTTGAATAATCTCAAATAATTTTTGACAAAGTATGTCATCTTCAACTTTGTCATTCTTTACCAAACAATAGGCTTAATTTCTGTAAATACATTAACCTTTTTCAAATTTTGGTCGCGTAAATTCAACTGTTGAGTTAATGTACATAAGTACTCAATTGATTGATTTAATTCAACCAAACTTTTTCAAAAAGATTTTGCACTTTTGACTTTTGAAACTTCTTCGTTGTATGTAAATGGATTGTTGTATGTCAACCAACTCACCTCATAAAGTCTTTCAAAATTGAGCATTATGGTTGTAAGCAACACAATAATTTTTTTCTTGATAGAACATTGTTTCTAACTAAAAAGGATCTCACACCCTCAACTCACTATTTGTTCACTCAGGAACAGTCATGCACTACAAGAAATGGGCATTTTAATAACTCTTGAGGATAGTCCATTTTAGATAGAGCTATTAAAAGGTAGGGAGGAGAAAATACTTTAAGTTAAAAATTAAAAGGTTGCCCAAAATTT
>JBBPDI010089920.1:0-12244 GCA_037974545.1 Cucumis variabilis
GTGTTGATTCTCACTACCATGGCAGCTCTTGTGGCTTGTTGAGGCAATGTATGACAAGAATTTGAATCTTTTCCAAAAATTCCAGCATTCAAGAACCTGTTTCGTGTAAAGTTTAAATCATCGTACTATATTAAACCTACTCGTATGTAAAATTAATTATATTGATTTCAAAATTTATCAATTTATTAGATACAACATTGAAAATGTGTAGACATTATTAGACATGTTTAAAATTTTATATACCAAACAAATAAAATGGTATAAGGTTTAAGAAGACCAATAACTTAACACACTAAACAAAAAAGTTTACCTTTTTTTAAAAAAATAAAAGATAAATTAAGAAAAAAGTATATTTTTTTGTGCTGAGTAAATTATAGAAATTCTATCTCTTAAAGAAATTAGAAGAAGAAAAAGAAAAGGTTAGGTAGTTCCATTTTGTAACCTTTTTAGCTATCTCTTTTTTTTAAAAAAAAATTGTAATTTATTTCATTGACGATTTATATGTTTTAAGAAATTGGTCAAAAAAATACTAAAAGTAATTTTTAATCTATTTTCTTTTTTTAGATTATGACTTTTAAAAAAATATATATTAATTTGGTTGACTAACAATAAAATATGATCATATGTAATAAAAAAGTATAAAGGTAATTATTAAGTTAGACAATCAGATATTATTTTTTAATTCTTTCAGAAAAGAAATTATATAATAAAGTTTTAGTCACTTGAGATGTTCATATCGATGATTAATTATGTCATAACAAAAAAAAAACCTCAATTAAATATCTTAGGCTTTGGTATTTATTTTAATTCATGCTTTAAAATTTGTAACTATACACAAGTCTCCTAAATGTATAAGAGTAATAATTACATTTTTCTTAAACAATTTATTATATTATATGATTGATTAGTAAAATTGTCAACATAAACATAGTAGGACTAACCTAGCATAGATAAATTCAATCAAAAAATTGAGGGTTTGAATCCCTTACTTAATAATATTATAGATCTAAAAATATTGTATGAAAATTAATGCAAAGCTCTTATAGACTAGACAAATGTATTATCACAATCTTTAGAATAATAATAGTTAACCTATCATCTATAGTTATGTTAAGATTAATTATAACACCAAAGTTGAAGGTGAGAATTAAAAGTGCCTATAAAAAAACATATATAGTCAATGTTTTGTTTACCTAATGAGTTCTTTCTGAAGGGCTTCTCCTTGGTCAGTCCTCCGATGAGACGTAGAACCAAAACCAGTCGTAACTCCATAGCTATCAGTTCCATTAGTCATACTTTCAACGACCCACCTACTACTTGCCTCCACAGCAGAACGAGCCTCCTCTGAAAGCTCCACCACAAAGTCAGAACTACGAGCAGCAATGGCAGCAACTTGCGCTATCGTAAGACTCTCGCCTCCCAGTCGCACAACAGGACGACGAAACTCCATCACCATACGCTTAAACTCCTCCAAATGACTCCCCTCGAGCCCTTTCGCCGCACCACTCCAGTACGCAGCCACGCCGCCACACAAAGAGGGCTCCCTCGCCCATCCATGGTTGCCATTTTCTGGACGGGGTTCCATTGTTGTTTTCTCAAAAAAAAAAAAAAAAAAAAAAAAAAAGAAGAAAAGAAGAAGAAGAACTCAAAAGTCAGAACAAATGAGAGGAAGACTTTAGGGGAAAATAAAAACTTTGTTTTTTTTTTATTTTTGAATGTATAAATGGAAGCTGAAAATTTAAAGTTATAGAGAGTTGGCTTGAAAATTGGGTAATATAGAGAGAGAAAAACAAAAATGTGGGTCGGTAGGCCGATGGGTTAGTTGGAAGCTGTCGTTAGCCGTTGGATCTTTTTTTGCAGATATTGACACGTGTCAATTATCAGTATTTGATACGATATTGTAGGAGAAGTTTGGTTGGTGAACTTCTGTGGATCCCACTTTCCCAACGTCATCGATTTACTCCTCCGACTCTCTCTCTCTCTCTCTTAATTTCACAAATTCGTAGAAGAGTACATTTTAATATATGCTAACTTCTTACTTCCCTACCTATTCTAATATACAATGAGATTAAAACTAAATCAACACTAAACTCTCAATGTATAAACGCTTTTTAAATAGTTCTTATCTTTCTTGAAAAAAAAAATTAATTTAACTCACTTTTAAATTTATTTTGTAAGTTAATTTAAATTTATACAACTTTTTTAAATAAAGAAAATTTATTTTAAAAAACAAACTTTTAAAAATATTTATAAGACTATTAGTTTTTTTTATATATGTAAAATTTTGAAAAACAAAACTATTTTAAAGAAGAAATGTACCTTATTTTTTAAATACGATTTCAACAATCTTAATCTCTTAATAAAAATTACAAATTAAATAAAGAGTAAATAAACTATTTGAAATTTGTTTATTTATTTTTAGGATGGAAACTTTTGAATTAAAGTTATATAAAAGATGGATTTGTGTGATTTTCAATGATATATTACCTTTTAAAATATAGTATGAATTAAGCTATGGATAAGATTTTTATATATAAAAAAAATCTAACAAATTAAATACAGTATAATGAATGAAATACATATTATCATTGTTTATTTGTATATTCATTTATCATATTGTTCGTATAACATTAACTCTACAATTATTCTTTGAAATTTTAAGAGAATGGGTAATTTAGAGGACTTGATAAATTGTTTGTAATATCAAATTTATACAATAACGTTGATTAAAATAATTCAACAAATTTGAAACTTTTTCCATAAATATATCTTTTTTCTTTAGATTCCAACTTTTTTTTTCCTTTTTAGTACAAAACATGTTTAAATAATGTAAATGATTTTTTTTTATCTATATATATACACTCATACATAAATACATATATATGCATGCATGCATACGTGCATTCAATATATAAAAATATCAATACCAAAAATAATTACTTCCATCAATTTTAAGTAAAAGATAAAAATCAATTTGCTGTTAAATGATTAATTTCTATCACAGTCTTAAATGATGCATAATTTGTTATCAGAGGACTCTTAAAATAGCATGTGTTACTTTTTCCTTGTTTTTTCAATAACTAAATAAAAATAAACACTTTTTTCATAAATGTTTTTATATATAAATAACAAGTATTAAATATTTATATTATTTAATATAAATGAGTCTCGATGTAACATTAATCATAATAATACAATGATTTTTGTCTTTGTAACGAGTTGTATAATTCAATCTCTTCAAATTTGATATGCAACATTAATTATTATTTGTGTCATTTGTTTTTTACAATGTTTAATTAGAATGAACTCTACTATATTTCTGTTATAAATTATGTGATTTTACTACGGTGAAACTAAATATGTATCAAAAACGAATCATTATCATTTTTTTTTTTGAAAGATTGAAAAAATGTTACATAGGGCTTGGTGATTAAAAAATGAATTTAAAAAAGAAAAGAGTTGGAAAATGGTAGTAGGTAATGGAAATTTAGGTATTTGGTGTCACCACTCCCCACCTACTATATCCTTTTTTCTTTTCTTTTTCTTGTTCTGCTAACTCTACTTTCATCTTCACTATTCTAATTTGTTTAGTAATTTTTTTAAAAAAAGACCATTTAAATTAATAATTTGAATTTAGAATAAGTTTCGATTCATTTAAGAAATCAAGACTCTTGATTTTTTTTTTTCATTTTTAAAATTAAATTTATAGACACCTTTTCCATTTCTAAATCTATATTTTATTAGCTATTTTTTAAAATATATTTTTTTAAAGAAAGACTAATTTCTTTTTTTTTTTCCTTATAGGTTTTGCTTTTGTTTTTGGCAGCTAAATAATCATCTTGTACTTTAAAAAATAGTCTTGATAAGAAATTAAGTAGAAATAGGTTTAATTTTAAAAAGCTATAAATTAAAAAATAAAAATGAATAAATGGAATTGGTGAACATTAATTTAATATTTTTGATTTGTGGAGTTGAACTTGTGTTGGTGATGCGCTTGTGTAGATTTGAGATGTGATTCGATCTCTAATATTTGATATAATTTTCTCTCGATTGAAGAAGCACAATCGACTTTAGAAGTTAACTATTCTATTTATAGAGTTATCTGTTGGACTTTGTGAGCTTGAGTCTGGTTCATAGACTCAACCATATGGATTTAGGTCATATTTATTATTTAGACTAAATTAAATTTATTTTATACTCACTTGAATTTTAGCTTAAGTAAATAATATTTAATTTGACCAAAATAATTAACTTGACCCAATCGTCATAATATGAAAATGTGGTATTATCAGAATTGGCCAATTTATATTTTCAATTTTAATTCAAAATAGATACCAATTTTTTTAATTAGTTCAAATTTCAATTATATGTACTTTTTATTATTAATTTAGTAAATAACATGACAATTTATGACTGGTGTAAAAAGAAAAATTCAACAATGATCTTCCGATTTTAACTACGCTTAATTAATATACGCTTTTAATGTACATAGAGAAATGAGTCTTTGAAACTTAGGACTTCATCATTATATGGTATTGTGTTGGATAATTCATTAAATAAAACTTACAAATTTTAATTTAAAGCTACTAAATTAGGGTAAATTTTGATGGTTTTAGTTTTCAATTTGTGTTTTAAAACTAAAGCAACAAATGTTTTTTTAAAGCCATTCCATTGTGATTGTAGGATAAAATTTCTTCCGTCATAATTTTAATTTTTAAATCATGTTTCATTTTTCTTTTATTGAAAGTCGTATACATTAAGATGTAACGTAACACTTTTTATCTTTTCATTAAAACGGTGTTTCTTTCCTAGAAGTTAAGAAACGAAATATAGCTCGTTTGTGACATTGAACTATATTTTACAATCAAACCATTTATTCATTTTTTATTGTACAGTTGGTGAAAAAGATATGAGAATTTTAATTTTATTTTGTGGTCGAGAGTAGTGATTCGTTTTTTTTAGTGTGCATAATTGGAGGGATTAAAGAGCAAAGCTTTAACAAATAAGATTGTTTTTTAATTGAAAGATTTATTTAATTATTACAAAGACATCCAAATCATCATATTTAGAGTAATATCAATTTAATATTTTGACCGCTCCAGTTGTGTTTTAATTTAACGTTCATTTAACTTTCTCTCATTTTATTGTACACTAATTCTCATTCTTTCATTTCATTCACCCACTCAATTGTTTATAATTTGCAAAAGAGTTTGGGGGTAAATATATAAAAAAAACTATATCTGTTATACATTCTGCGTTTGAACTTATAATTGAATCCTTATTTTTATAAAAATTAGACTTCAAATGAAAGAAAAACTAAACTCTCAAAATTTGTATCATTGTTATAATTTCGACAATTATACAAGTTCGAAGGTTAAATTTTAACAAATACATACGTCTTAAGGGGTTGATTATTAGGATCGAAAACTTAAGAATATAATTGCAAAGTACAATTGGATGTGATATTTGATTTTTTTTTCTTTTATATTTCATTTTTAGTTTCTAAGCACATTTTAATTTGAAGTTTCCATCCAGAAATTAAAATCAATAACTATTTAGGTCTTTGTTTGATAATCATTTAATTTTAGTTAACAAACGAACAAATAAGGACTTGTTTGGATTAACTTGAAAAAAAAATAAAGTTTTTTTTATTTAAATGCTTTTATAAAAATTGCTCAAATTATATTTCAAAAAATTTTGAGCGGGGTTGTCGTCAAACATTCTAACTTTTTCAAAATGATCTATTTTTTAAATAATGTATTTCAAACTCGTTCTAAATCAATAGGTGAAAACCGTGTTAATTATAAGTGTACTTTTAAAAAATGAAAACCAAATAAATAATAAATTATTGACTGACCCGAACATTTAAGTTCACAAGTGAAGTTAAATTTAATATAATAATTTACCTAACAAATAATAATATTCAAACCAGAGTTGAACATATAAAAAAGAACAAAGGCATGTTTAAATTCAAAATATGGATATAGACAATGATTAAATGGTATCTTAAAAGCTACCAAAATAAGGTACGGAACTTTATTCTTATACTATAAACTCTATAATGTGTTTGGGGTGGAGATTTAGGGGATTAGGAAAAGGGTTCTGTCCAAAACTTTGTTTGGGCCAAGAGTTTGCAAAATTGGGAATTCGGGTTAAATAACCTTACAAATTTCTCTACTTCATCTTCTCATAACCCTACAAATTTTGCTACTTCATCTTTATCATAACACTATTATCATAATCTCTCCCCCAAACACATACTATCATAACACTATCATTTATATTTCTTCCCCCAAACACATATTATCATAACACTACCAATAATAACCCTAACCCAAAACACATATTTTCAAAACACTATAATTATCATAATTATTTTTTCCCATAACTCTTTTTCTCTCCCAAACGCACCCATAAGTTATATCTTAAACATGGATCTCTGTATGTCTCTCTTACAATTCAATGTTTATAAGGCAACTTAAAATGTTGGTTTATTAGATTTAGGGTCATAAACACAAAACTAATATAACACTTATTGAAATATACAATAACGATTTATTAATAACAATCAATTAATTAGATTTACTATGTATGAAGTTTAGGACATAAAACCCCAACACATTTATTTCTACTTTCCACTTGCCAATTTTTCTTTTATTTGATTTTATATTATATTATATTTATTTTAATAGGAATATTCGTGTTTCTAATGTGACTAGCTCGTTTTTACAACACTAATAAATATTTCATTTTTTATTTTTTGTTTACGTTTTTTGTAAAAATATCGATAACAATAAGGATTTTTGTAAAGGTTTATAATAACTTTTTTAATCAGTATTACTTTATATAAATATTATACATAAGTTCGTTTAAATGGAGGTTAAATGAGAAGTTTAGTAAATTTTGAGTATAGTCCCTTAAAAAGTGTCTAATGTTTATACATATAAATTACTTCAATTTAAATAAATCTTTGGAAATATGTTTAATTGTACCTATTAAGCATAAAGTTAAATTTAATGCATAATTTAACATTCTCTAACATAAAAGGAATGTAGTAATTAAGATACAAAATTGATATATTATATTATTTTAAGAGTCGATTATTGTTAAACACGAAAATCGAAAAATCTATTAGATCATTTTTAAAAGCTTACAAAACTATATAAGCATAAATCTAGGTAAGCTCCTAACCTAATATTCATTTATACATATTTCTATACGTGGAAGTTTTGGATTTGCTATTATTTAGATATTTGAATGATCTATTTTCACTTCTCATTGTTGCAATTATTGTCACATCAGTAAATCCATTTTAAACATTTCATATAGATTATTTTTATAATCTTTTGTATTTAGATGTGTAAACTTATTCAAATATATGAAATTAACAAAGTTTGAAAGCAGTGTCTAATAAATTTAATTATATAAAAAAATATAAAATAGTCATTAAATGAAATATGGAATATTAATCTAAACAAATTTTAAACTTATATGACTAAAAGAATATTTGTCAATATCGATATTAATTTTGGTAAAATCTCGATATTTTAATAATTCTTAAAATATGAATATTTATATAATAAAATTAGATGATGTGGGTAAAGTTGGAAAATGAGCTAGAATTCTAGAAGGTGTAAGAAATTGTCAACTAAAATTATATTTACTTAATTTGTTTAACGTTGAGTATTAGAAAAAATAGGAATTAATTAATCAAAAAATAAAGTGAGTAGACATAAATTAATTGTTTATTTTTATAATAATGTTTGATGTTTTCTTAAGAAAGAAAAATTAATAAATGGATATCATGTTCTCAATGATTATATACTATTAATAAAGCACATCAACAATTAATTATTATTAAAAATCTCAATTTGAGTTTTAAGTGTAAATATTTTAGGTCTCACTCGATTATTATTCCACTTTTCTTTTTTCTTTTTAATAATTAAGTTCATAAACATTTTATCTCTTTTCTTTCCCCTAAAATGTTTACTTTTTTTACAACCTATTTTTAGTGATATTCTTTAAAACAGAACTAAAAAGTATTATTATTATTTTACAAAAAAATCTGAAATTTGACTAAGAGTATAATTTTCTAGTGCAAATTATGATAGAGAATTAAGCAAAAATAACTTTACTTTTAAGGGGAAAAAAATAATTATGAAGCATCATTTAAGTTAAGAAGTTAAAGTCAACTTTAAAAATGTGTTAATTAAGTTATCAATATTGATGTTTAAAGTTTTAATTTTGTACCAATAAACTTTTTTTTATATTTCGAAAGGTAGAGAGATAAATATTATATATATATATATATATATATATATATATATATTAATTTGACGTCTAATTGGTACATAAATTTTTTTAATTTTTTAAAAATAATTTAATGTATTTACTAGTTAGAAAATGCAAAGATGGGACTTAATTAGACAAGAAAATTAAAATTTAAGTCATAAAATAAGATTTTTGTTCGTTTTTTTTAATACCTCTTAAACCTATGAGGTTTAAAACTAAAATCGACTTATTATACACAACATTAACAACCTAACATACTTATCTAATACAATTTAAAAATTTTAAAACTAAAGTTGTAATTTAAAAGAAAATTTGTCATTTTTCCAAAACGACTCCTAAAAAGCATGTAATATCCTTATTATTCTTTTTTTTTTCTTCCCCTTTTTTGAAACAAGATGCTTGTCTCCGGCCCAATCCTTGGAAGGCCCAGGCCCAGTTTTAAAACAATAATCGCTGGTTATCTCAGGAATACTAATTAAGAATATAGTAATATTTAATTTTTTTTTTCATAAATATAGTAAAACTATCGTTGATAGACTTGTATCGTTGATAAACTCGTTTGGTATATCAATGATAGACCAATATTTTCAATATGGTCTATCGATGATAAACTTGTATCATTGATAGAATTTGAAAAATTTTGTTATATTTGTAAATTTTTTAAAATGTTACTATCTACTTAATTATTTTGAATCTAACTGCTAAGTTTGTAACTTTCCTTTAATATTTCTACCAAAAACATAACTTTTAAATAACAAAATTGTAGGAAATGTTTTTAAACCAAGAAAAATGTAACAATTTGAAACATAGAGGTCTAGGAAGAAACAATATATTATGTCGGTGAAACGTTTGAGATAAGAAGTAGAGTTATTTTAGTTTGAGAAGTTGTTTAATCACAGTTTAAAGAGTTTTTTTTAAAAAAGATTCTATGTAAATAGTTAATAAGTCATGTGGACTAAATGTGTTAGTTACTTAAATGTTTCATAATATAATTTTTTTGTGTACCTATTAATATTGTTAATTTAAGTATATATTATAAAATTATAATTAATAGAAGCATCCACATGACTCATAAATGTTTTGGTAAAGCTATTTATTACAACAAATCTCCTTTTTCAAAAAAAGAAGGCATAATGAGACATATTCTAGCTTTTGCATTTTTTTTTTTTAAAATTATATCTTTTCTTTATAATCATAAACCTTATTATCAAATCATTAAAAACACAAAACTTTTTCTAATTTCTCCCTACAAAGGAATATATGAATAAGGCTCTTTACTTCATTAAAAAAAAAAAAACTTATTTTAATTTAAACCCTTCACTTTCAAAATACTTTGTCACAAACTTTGAAAATGGAATTATTCCACAATATATTTGGCTTTTATTATGATTATTATTACTAAAATGATGATTTTGTTGATTTTGTTAATCCTTTGCCACTAAGGAATAGCTTTATACATCAAATAAACCCTTTGGATCTATGATTTTTTTCATTATTCCTTTCTCCTTTTTATCCTTAAAATATTAATATTGGGTAACTTTTTCAAATATCTTAAAATACACATACTAAAAAAAAAAGTTAACTTCTTATCTTTTTTTAGAAAACAAAAAAGTTTGGAATATATATACCATGAAATTAGAGATTTATGTTTATTTAATTTGTAATTATATTTTTAGATGGGGTTTGTGGCCTATAATATTTTAAAAATTATAATAGTCTGAAAGTTATAATAGTCTATGTTTGAGGTGTAAACTATTATCTCAACTTTTGTCGGTGTTGCTTTCTTTTGTAGTGATTGCTATTGGGTTTTTGCTTTGACTTGACTTTCTACTTTTACTTGGCAAATATTTAGAGTTTAGTAAGAGAGAGTGTGAGGAAGAGGAGAAAGAGGAGTGAGAACAAGTATTGTAATAATACTACGATAAAGAAAATCCTAATCCTACACAACTCCTTTTTAATCTTAGGGCCAAATCAATTAAATACAATAATAATATTAGCAAACGAATGCTGAAAAAGCAATGAAGTGATTGTTTTGATTATTCTAATCCCATCCTAATGAAATATAAATAGAAACGGTGGAAGTAGAAGGGTTCTCAATTTGGATTATTAGTCACAAGACAAAATGCCTTAATTAAATGAGCATATAATTAAGATAGCAATAACTAAAATTTTCAAAATAATAATGTTAAGAAGAATAGTATATTTTATGTATTAATGGAGTTTTCTAAGATGAAAACTGAATTTAAACAATAAAATAATTTTCACATTTATAATGAGCTTAATTTTAAAAAATAAAAACAAAAAAAAAAAACAAACAGATTTTTAAGAACTAAAATTTAGACTTATAAAGTTAATTTAGAAACTCAGTACACCCTTCTAAAATTTAAGAACTCATTGTTGAGGGAGGAATTTTTTTACCAATTATAAATTATCAAGATGACATAAATCAAAATAATTCAATTTGAAATTAATTCAAAGTTAACACGTATTCCAAATTAAAATCGAATACATAAATTTGACTATTTTTCATGACGTCACATGTTCTCATCGTGACCGTTGAATTAAGTTAATTATATTGGTCCAGTTAAATATTATGAGCTCTTGCAAAAATAGCAAAAGAAATTTATGATAATATGATCCATGTCACTACATTTTCTAAGTTGTAAAAGTAGCAAATTTAAAATTTGATAACCGTATAATTATCCTATGATAGCCCTTCGATAGCTCTATAACTACCGTCTGGTATTATTAATTTTGCCATATTTGCAATATGCAAAAAATAGTTGTCATGAGCTGTTTTTTATAGATGTTTTTGTCATTTGATACAATGTCCCTAAATATTATTTCTTTGAGTTAAAGTTCAACTATACAAAAAAAAAATATACTTAATTTAGCCCAAATGTTAAATAAGACTAAAATCTATATGATTGATCCCATGAATTTGATCTATGGACTAATCAAGCTTAAGTCCACCCGAAGCCTCTATAATCTATAAATAGAAGAGTTTTTCAATGACACAAAATTTTACACCATACAAAGAATTTCATTGAACCCCTAAATTGACCATTCATTACACTTATTTTTTCACGTGTAAATAGTTTGTTTATTTTGTAATTTTTAAAAAATTTTCTTTTTTATTATAATCGATTTTATATGAACAGTGTAAAAAAGACGTAAAATATTTGTTTGCCAATTTCAACATCTTTGAATATCAACACATCATCCATATTTTTATAGAATGGAAGCATTTGACATTTTGAACCCTTACTTCTTATTTTCTTTCAAAAAAATCATATTTCTTTCTTCAAAAATAGAAAACGATTGGGAAGAAGAATTAACCACCATTTTCTCCAGCTGTCCTGGAGATTTCTTATGTTTATTTGGACCATTAAGCCCCCCCCTACCCCTCATGAGAATAGTATTACTTAATAAGTAATAATTGCCATAGATAACAACGTAATACGGGGGCTTTATCGTCATTTCACTTTCCAAGATCGTTAGGACAAGAGAAATATTGTTATAAAGTTTTGAAGCTATATTCATTTTCAAGCTAACGTGTCTCTCTCTCTTGCGTTGGCGGTTTCGTGAGGGACATTTCCGCGTTACAATCTCACAATCTTCTTGTTTCTATTTTTAATTATTTCACTTCAATCTTCTTATTCTTCTGTTTCTTTGTTCGATTCCTTATTTTAATCCCTTTTCTTTTTCGATTACTTTGGATTTCTCGCCCAATCTCTGCTTCTACTTCTTCGAAATTCGCCTTGTTTTTCGTCTTTTTTTTTCTCTCGTTTTCCTGCCATTTGGCCAAAAACAACTAAAGGGTCTTCACTCTTTTCTCCTTCTCAACTCTTCCTGTTGTTTTTTTTTTTTTTTTTAAAGTTTCATGTATGGTGGATGATTCAGAGTGGAGTAGGAGATGGGTTTTTTCAGCACTTTAATGGGTATTATCGGG
>JBBPDI010089927.1:0-12243 GCA_037974545.1 Cucumis variabilis
CACCCAAAGAGTTCAAAGAAGTTAAAGTTAGTAAGAAAGAGTTTTCTTGAGTAGAAAAGGAAACAGGTAAAGAAGCTAAAGAAGTTTTCTTGAGTTGGGAATTGCTTGTCAAGTACTCTTTTCAAAAATTAACATTACTAATTCAAAAAGTACTGACTGCAGACCATAAATTAGAATGATGCAATAAAATTTGCATTCCTAATCATGTGTTGCTATTTATGATAAAAACATTGTCGTGAAATTTCTCTCTTTTTCGGTCAAATATAATCGAAATGAGGTTTCCTGGTGAGTCCAGGGTTGAACTCAAGTAATTTCTAGCTCCTAACTTATCCTAATGTATGCAAAATCATGCAGTAAAGATTAAACAGTAATGTAAATATGGAATTATGGTGCGATTAAAGATGCTCTCATTGTAGACAAGGTGAGGAAGGAAACATAATTAAATTTCTAATAAACTAGTCGATACTTTGATACTTCAAAGGGATATAGCTGTATCAGCCACGGATTAAGGTGGACACCTCTCAATGCATTACCATACTTGCTCACCTTTTGGGATGCAAATACATGGGTTCGGTGACACTATATCGTGAATCATTATGCATGCAATAATAGTAGCTAATCCTTAATTAAGGTTCACGCCTCTAGTGCATTTTACCACACATGTTTACCTCTCAGTAACGTATGACATGGATAAGCTTAGTGATGAGAATGCATTATTGCATTCTTTTCGCTATTGCTTAGTTGAGAGCGAGTTACGCATATTCAATAATTTTGTTTTCTACTCTTATTCTTCTTTTGAATGAACAAGGTCAAGATGCTTGCTCTTAACTGAACAAAACTCATACTACAGGCATTATGATCTTCTAAGTATCGAATACATCACTCATTGCTACTTAGTTATTCAATCATATATGTATATGGAAGACATAAAGAGATGGAAGAGTGGAAGTAGAAATGCATTGCTTTTATACATCACATCTTAAGCCTTTCAGCTTTAACATTTCGATTACAAAACAATACAATATAAAAATAAGGAAATGGAAACATAATCGAGTGGTTACGCCTCAAATTTTGATATTTTATTCTCTTTGGCTTGAATGCTGCCTTGATGGAAGGGGGAGTAATGGAATTTATGGATCTATCCTTCTCTTGATGCCTCATGCTCTCACCTCGACTCAAGATGATGGAGAGAAGATGAAGGTTGTAAGGAACTTGCTTTTCCAGCCAAATTGTGAACACTCTTCTTAGAAAGAAAACTGTTTATATACACGAAGTGGCACTGACATGCCAACGTGCACCATTAAGACTTTTGAAAAGTTGTTGCTCTATTCCATAACCTGACCCTATTGTCCTTTTCTAACATTACCGCCATCTCTTTTGTCTATTAGTGACTTGATCGCCTCACATTTGCTTCCTTTTGCTGAAGAGGTTGGTACGATCACTTCACGTACAATGTTCTTGCTCATCAAGCCTCACTCTTTTTCATCTGAAATCTTGTGATAAAATGTTGAAATGCCGTAAAACAGGGGTGAAGTTTTTTTGCAGTAAATCTTACGCATATTAGTTAAATTGCCTACTTTTTCTTTATGTATTCTTCTATTTTCATGCGAAGAAACCTCATTATTTTACTTAAGAGGCCATGATAACTAACTTGTATTTCTACAAGTTATCACACCTCCAAATTTAAAATAGTGTTTGTCCTCAAGCATTGTTTCAAGCTTCTCTACATGATTTCTCTCTTGCTCATGCTAATCCTTTTAGATTGCTTTTCTAATTTCCTTGCACGCTAGTACTTCTTCTTTTCTTTGTCTACTAAAAACTTGAAAATCTTTCCCACTTCTGAATGCGGCAAGCATAGGCCTCAAACTACTCTTGTTTATTTCCAGAAAATCATATTTTCTCTTTTTACTAAATGATCATTGTTTTCAAGAAAACCAGGTTCCTTTTCTTTTTCTTAGAAACTTTTTATTGTGTTCTTAATTTGATTACATTAGGCGTTGAGTGAAAAATCACAGGAACTCTATGAGTCTGTTCCTCACCTCCACTATAATTCTTGTCATCAATTATTTATTTACTCCTACAACTTCGATTCTTATTTACTCGCATGGGAGGTTGTGACATTGGAGTTCTTATTTCAAAAGAATAGTGAATGAGGAAGAGGGGTGATAATTACATTTGAACTTTTTTTTTTCGAAGAAGAAGAGTGTTCCTTATTTTTCTGAAAGCTTTAACCCAAACCTCGCACACCCCTAAATTTAGAGTGTGGCAATGTCCTCATTGCGAAAAAGAGAATGATAAGATAAACTTTAAAAAATTTATAAAAGAGGGTTGAGGTAAAGCTTGCTCACCTAAAGATTGGAAGAAATATTTACTAAGTGCAGTTTGCCAAAGAAAACTTTAGGTTTAGCTACAAGTTAATGAGACTTGACATAGTTTTCCTCATGACTGTTATCATGGCTCGACACAAAGGAAAACATGTATAAAAACTAAAATGATGCATGCGCCACATGTAATTATATCACACAAAGTAAAAAAAAATTCATAGAAAGAGAAAGATCAGATATATTAAATTAAGCGAAAGAATTACAAGTAAAAGCATTAAACGGATGGAAAGTTGAAGTGTAAAGGTACATCCCTATTTTTAAGTTTTGGGTTGAGAGGGAGCTTTTGCATTGCCAAGAGGCGAGTTTAGAACTTCGATGGGTGGAATGGGCACCATTAACTTTGGTGCGATGATAGGTTGCGACACTCGCTGTACAAATACCACGTGTATATATTCCATTTGTGCAGTGAATTGCCTATCGTGTCGCTCTGTGATTTGCCGTAACTGATAAGAGTGGGCCAGCAGTAAATAACTCATGTTGGTCATCATAGAGGATAGTTGATTGACGGTGGAGTGAAGGTGTGACCTAGCACATACTCCATGGGCACTGTGCTTTCATGGCATGTAGGAAGGATCTTCTTAACAAAAAACAACCACACGTTTTCCTTGGTTGTCAACTAGTGTGGGAACAACTGAAGTCTTCTGGTTGGTGTTTTTATCCACTCAACCCCTGACCATGCTATTAATTGGATAACCTTTTTCACGTTGCTCCGCATTGGGCTCTCAATGATGCGTTGGCGGGGGTATGCTTCAGGATCATTTGGTAGGTTGGATAACTCATTAATCTCTTTCGTAATGAATTGGACTTTCTCTCCTTCCACTACGACATATGATTTCTAGGGGTGAAAATTTTCCGCGTAAAACATCTCTACCAAATCCAACCTTATCTTTGTTTCTCCTGTAAAGAACTTCTCCCATTTAAGCACCTTGATTGGATCGGAGAGAAAGTCGGGTAGTGGCCCACTAAAAGGTAGCAGTCCTTTTTCAATCTTGATGATTTTTTCTAGATCTTGGGTGCCCATCATTTTCCCTTCTTTTACCATCCTTAGGTTTGGATGTCCCTGCGGTGGATTTTTCTTTCTGAGGATATTGGCTGCTTAGAAGCCTAGGTTCTTCAGTTCACATTAATGATTCTGCAGGACTCATTCTTTCAATTTCCTTTGTCAGTTCTTCAGCCACAATGTCCATGCGGTTAATCTCCTGTTATTCTGTCGATTCATTTATGGTGGCCACCTTATCCACTTGCTCGCTTAAGTCTATGAGGGTATGAAGCTTTCTCTTCTTAGCGGTTTGCACCTCTACTAACTTACTCTTCGCTCCTTCTAAGGAGGCGACACTTTGCTTTTTCTTTGTGGAGAATTGGCAAAGACGTTCATCTTCCTAGCATGCCTTGCCTTTTTATCTTTTTCCACCATCATGCGTGCCTTGTGTGTGCGCTCTCACTGTCTTCGTTCCTCGTCCTCTCTGATTTGTAATTATTCTCTCTTTGCCAGTTCCTCTCACAAATCTCTCTCTTCATCTTTCTTCTTTGTTGTTCGCTCATCCTCTCTTTCCTTTTCTTCTCATTCAATCCTTTCTTGCTCAATGATTTGCAGGCTCTCCAAAAATTTATTCACTTGACTCGATAGGTGAGATGGGATTTCAAAGCTTGCTACTTCACTAGCTTCCTTATGACCCACAAGTAACTTCCTCGCCTCATGCTTCAGGTGTTTGTAATGCAGTGAGTCATGCTCTACACTGACGATTCCCTCATCCGTTCATATGTTCGATAAGTCATCATAAATGTTTTCATCTTACCTTATCCATTCATCTGCTTCAAGAATGGAAAATGTGGCGGTTAAAGCATTCCTTTGAGTTTTCTCCTTATTATGTTGGTGGAGAGGGTTTAGGGTGAAGGCAGATTTTGTAATTTAAAGACGATCGTTTTCTTAGGATTCTTTGACTTATATTTTTGGGGAGTGGTTCCTGAGGTTTCTTTAAGAGTTGAGGGTTCTTGGGTATTCTTATCGGCCATTCGAGGCTAAAGGTTGAGTTTTTTGGTGAGAGTGGGGAGGGTTCTTTTAACAGAGTTATCAAATGATAAGAGGTTCAAATTGAAGAGAGTTCTTCCCATGAAAGATTGAATAGACGTAAAGGAGGAGAGTGGGATTTCGCTCTTCTTTATACAACAAAGGTAATCATTATGACTGCCTCATTACTGAATGCATCTAACACAAAGTTGACGTGTCTCTTTGAAATCCCATTTTAGCGACGATTCATATAAATGAAATTTGAAATTTGAAATTTTCATTTTTTCTGCCTAACTCTCATTGCGCGAAATTCGTAAATTTTCCAATAGGCATAAATTTTTTGAACTACGTTAAGTATAAAGCAATAAAGAAATGTAGTAAAGAAAATATTAAGAAAATGTGGTGTAAATAGAGTGAAGTGAAATACAATTAAAATGAAAGTTGTGAACAAAATAATGTGTTTTGCATAGGTGATATGATTTGCAGATACGTACAAAAGGCACAAATGCATTTTAAAGATAATTAGTAGAAGGCAATTACAATAAGTTCATACAAAATTTATTACATGGTTCTTCTTCAATGTATGCCTTGAGTCGTCGTCTATTTACCTTGAACACATTTGCTCGTCTAGCGAAGTAATTTCTACAGCGCCAAAAATTGTCCGGACCATCGTAAATAAAGTTTACTTAGAAACAGACGTAAATGTGAATTGAATAACAACACTTTTTGTCTTGTATGGAATTTTTGTTTATGAATGTGATTATCATGCCATGCCTTTGTTTTCGCCTTATATTTCTTAGCATTGTCATACGCCTGAGACCGCCATAATTGAAGTTCATGCAATTGTAATACCCTTGCATTTCCTGCGGCGCGATGATCAAAATTTAGCTTTTTACATGCATGCCCATAACGCCCTATGTTCCAACTCTAATGGTAAGTGGCAATACTTTCTGAAAACCATCCGGTAAGGTGACATTCCAATCGATGTCTTGTACGTTGTGTGATATGCCCAAAGCGTAGAATCTAGGTGCTATACCTAATCCTTTCACAAGTGATTTACCACTTTTTCTAAAATTCTCTTAATTTCTCTATTAGATTCTTCTTCTTGATCATTTGTTTGTGGGTGATAGGTTGTGGCTATCTTATGGGTCATGTTGTACTTTGTAAGTACCTTTTAAGATGATGTGGTTGACGAAATGGGACCCTTCATCGCTGATTATTGCTTTAGGGGTTCCAAACCTCGTAAAGATGTTTTTTTTCAAGAATTTGCTTCCTGTAGCCGCATCATTCTTAACCCAAGAGATTGCTTCAACCCACTTTGAGACATAGTCGACAACCAATAAAATATACACATGGGTGCCAGAATGAGGAAAAGGTCCTATGAAGTTTATTCCCCACACATCGAAGAGTTAAATCTCTAAGATGGATTACTAGGGAATTCACTGTGACGAGATAAATTTCCTATCCTTTGACATCTATTGCATTTGACCACAAAATTCCTCACATCCTTAAAAAGAGTCGGCCAAATATACCCACTTTGCAGTACTTTTGAGGCAATCCTAGTCTTGTCCAATAAGAAAGTTCAAAAAAGATACTTCTCTTCGTCCAAATTAGAACTCTCGTTCTTTCTTATCTTTCAGTGGGAGATGTTTACTCATCACTGGAAACTCCAACGAGTCTAGCTAGTTGTTCTAAGATATCGTGTCTATTAAGTACAACTAGTGAGGCCTAAGCTCTACACTTCCATGATGAAGCTTACTTCTACGCCAAACATGTTTGTTTGAAAGATAATGCCAGTGTCCCATGAAAGTTATTCTCTCTTATCTCGAATGGCAATCTATCTCCCATACCATCTCATGTTAGACGATCCCTCATATGATACAATTGCTATAATCTCCGTATTAATAGACTCTCCATAAGTTAGATAATGATGGAAATCGTCAAATTCCTTCCAGTACAATACACAGTCGTACTTACATGCATGAATAGTCTCACATCCCAAGCCCAAGTCACACAGTTTTCGTTTGGCTTTGTTGACTGAACTAGGGATAGTAGTATTACACATTGGAAAATTTGCTTTTAATACTTCTAATAACATGTTGAAGGACTGGTTACTTTAACCGTTGAGAACCCTGACATGAATCAACTTAATCAAGAAGTTTAGGGATGAAAATTTTGAATAATTGGGATATAGCTCACTACGTGTTTCATTTAATAACTTCTGAAATATGTTTGCTGTCTCTTTCTCTACCCACTTTTAAACGACATGTCATTCTCTATACCTTCCTCTGTTTCTTCTTTGCATTCAATCAGAGCTTGTAAATCATGAAACGTACTTAACATTTTATTTTCTTCAGGAAAATGGTTACTGCTAGTTCCTTCATGAAAAGGGTCACTGCTAGTTCCTTCATGAAAAGGGTCACTGCTAGTTCCTTCCTCAAATCTTTCTATACCTCTATGCAAGTTCACTAGCTCTCCATGATACATCCAATTTGTATAAGAGGGAATATTCCAACCGTTAATAAATGTCGCTTCACACCTTCTAATGAGTCTTAATTTGAGTTCCTACATCTCTTACATGGACACCTTATCCATTCGTACTCATCTACGTGATACTTAGGAACCTTTAAAATTTAGGACACTCCCGCTCTATACTCAACCAAGAACTTATTCCTAAGTTTCATCAAACTCTTGTCTATCGTTAAAAACCTAGAACATAAATAGATTTGATTAGTCTTGTATTCCTCCTAAATGGTCAAACTTACTCCATGAATAAGCTACACATCACAAATACCCAATATCCCAAATTTCACTAAAAGTTTAAAACTAAAAGGCAACCATAACTGCAGGATAGCCAGAATAACCTAACCACATATTACTTCAATCTTTCCAAGCTACCTAACACTTCCAATAATCAAGCTTTACAAGCTACCTATCACTTCCAACAAATTATAAACTACTAAAGGCTACCATAATTCTAACACTTGATTCTAACAAACAAAGCATACTAACAAATTAAAAACTAAAGGCTACCATAACTACAGGATAGCCATAGTAAATAAATCAAAATGACTCAACCGAACACCGCCCCTCTCAACAATTTTATGTATTTAAACCATTTCAACAATTTAAAATTTTTCAATTTCAACAATTCAACAATTTAAAAAACAAATCTAACAATTTCAACCCTAAACTAACAATCTCAACTCCAAACTAATCACAATTTCAATACATTTAAATATAAATTTCAACAATTTGAACCATAAACCTATAGCAATTTCAATATACATTTTATACATACAATTTCATTCCTAAACTTCAAACAATTTCAATACATCTAAACATAAATTTAATAAATTTCCACCCTAAACCTATAGCAAATTCCAATATACATTTTATACGTATAATTTAATTCCTAAACTTAAAAAAATTTCAATGCGTTTAAACATACATTTTATCAATTTTAAATTCCATTCAAACAAATTCAATATACATTTAAAACATACATTTATTTACCATAGAAAAAATAACAAAAAAATAACAAATAGTTATCAGAATGTAGAGCAACGATAGTGGAACAGGATGAGGAGTGGATGACAGTGAGCGATGATGGCAAATGGACGACGGATGGTGGACATCAACGACAATGACAATGGTGGATGGATCTCCCTCTCTTGATCTCTAACACTTTCTCTTTCGTTTTCATTTTTCTGTTATGTTAACACAGAACTCCTATTTATAGAGGATCTTCTAACGCACCCCAAAAACTTTGCTAAATCCCTACTTCTTCTGACGTGACCATAAGTGACACATCGGGCATAGTTGGGATCATTCCTAATGTTTGACTTACGACGTCGGAAAAAATTGAAAGTATTATTTTGTTGTTACCTCTTCCCTAATGTGGTAAATGTTAATGTGAGAAATAGTAACCAAATTCCTGACGTATGCATGGAGGAAATTGAGGAAAACAAAAATTTAAATAATAATTTCCAGTTTCCTCGATGCCTTAGACGCCCACGTTGGGCATATCTCCATTTTTCCCGATGTAGATATGCATGGTGTCGGGAAAAAGAGAAACTATTATTTAAATGTTACCTTTCTTCGATGTTTACATGCATGGTGTCGGGAAAAATAAAGCTACTTTCGACATTGTGTTCAAGAAGACATGACAGATGACAACTACTGACACAGACGTCACTGCATCAGCGTAGCTTCTGTTTCCTGACGTTATCTATTCCAATGCCTATTTGTATGTCGAGATAGCCCCATTTTTTTGTAGTGATTAAAGAAATGTTGGATTGAAAAGGTATAAACATGATATAATAAAGAATGTTGGCATTAGGCCACTGTACAATATGAACATATACATTGCAAAAAGAATAATAAGAATGGAAAGTAAAAAGAAATGACTTTACAAGTTAGGGGAAATGGAGGATGGAATCTTCTCTAGTTGGACTCTAAGTTTTCACTTACATACCGACTGAAGAAGAAGAATAATAACTAATAAAAATGGTGGAAAGGCTACTCCTTTTCACCATTCTTTAGGGTTTGCCCCATTCGAGAACAGATGGCCAGTCTATTCAGACATCTAACTTCTCTCGAAGCCAACTCTTTTTCTTGGTAGTGAAGGAGTCCTTTGATAGCCAGCTTTTGATGATAAACTTTTATTTTTCTAAGCATGTCCGCGCCAAATGCAACCTTGTCAAGTTACATCAAATCCATCTACCATTCTTGACTTCTAGTCAACCATCCTTGGGTGATGACTTAGATCCTTGCCTAGAAACTATACTTGTCAGAAAGGTTGATCTCGTATAGCCTTTGTGTGAGTTCCTCTACAATTCACTAGTTTCTTCTTTTGTTCCTAATCCTGCATTAGAACACTAAAAATAGAGCAAAACAGGCATGAAGACTTATGAAAGTTGTATTCTCTTATATTTATGAATATGCGATGAAAGCTACGCATTTTGACACTTTATCTTGCGTTCTGAATCTATTGTTCTACTTAAAAGGTCATAATAACTTGTATTTCTACAAGTCATCGTTTAGGTGATGTAAGACCTGTGACTGGATTAGAAATGTGATTTTGGAATAAGAGTTTGATTAAAAAGGATTTTGAGAAGATAAGTTTTTTGAAGAATCCGTTCTAATGGTTCGCCTTGAAGCTAGGCAACTCGATGAAGGAGATCGTAGTGAAGAGCAAGTTAGGCATTTTGATGTCCTAACACAAGATGAAGCAAGGTGGGGAGAGTTAGGAATTTTCAAGGAAATTTCCTAATTGTTCTTAATTAGTGGGCTACCTGTCAAGGTTAAGCTTAAGTATGGCAAAGAAAAATGTTAAATTGACATGTGTAGTACTTCAAGTAGGAACATACAAATTAAGGGAGCTTAAGAGATGACTAATCTGATTTTGGGAGTTGTATAAATAGGAGAAGATGACAAAAGAGAAGGATGTTATTATGAGATTTTTCTTAGGGAAAGAGCTAAGTGTTGTGCTACTGAGAAGTTATCAGGCGAGAAGAAGGTTTGGGTTAGGCGTTCAAAGAGAAGAAGGAAACTTAATGTTTGTGAGTGATTTTTTAAACAAGTTTAAAGATTTTAAAGCTTTCCTTCTAAGATCATGTTGTCTTGTAATACTATATTTTATGTTAAAAGTTTATGACAAAGTTTAATTTCTAAATAAAGCTTTTGAGCTAATGTTTTATGTTTGATGATTGTATGTTTGTATGCGAGTAAACCATTAGTCTTAGTCCTATCAATGAGCTAGCTATTATGACACATAATGAGTCAAGCCAACCATGGGATGAAAGGACCACATGGCAATAAAAAGATGACCAATGCATAAAAGAAGTGTATTGAGTTAGCAAGTCTGAGCAAAGAGAAATTAACTAGGAAATTGTTCAAAGGATTTTGTTGATGAAAAGGCCATCATAGTAGTCTATACGTGGGAATGGTTCATGTTCTATGGCAAAAAGAATATGAAAGGCTAATATGGATTTGTGTTTTATGACCGAGGTTTCGAAGTTTGTTTAATGAAAATGAATTTATGTATTGTATGCCCCAAAAGGTTTTCCAAAATTCTCACTAAGTATTTGACTTATGTATTAGGTTTCCCTTCTCCAGGTTACCAGGCGTTAAGGTCAAAGCTGAGAAAGATAAGGCAAGCTGCTATGTGATGAGGCATTAGCCAGGTGTTTAAAGTTGGAACGACACTAGGCATTTGAGACGAGCCTTAAGTTTTATTTAAGTATTATTGTAAACAAGCATGTAATATGTACATTTGGACTGCATATTATTTAAGTAATAAAAGAAATCTTGTTTGATATCTTGCTTTGTATGTTCTTATCGCTTAGTAGTTAAGAGTTAACTTGGAACTAGGAGATGAAGCTAAGTTCAACGTTCTAAGTTGAGCGTTGTTGCTTTTCATCATGAGACGTCAGGACTGTCTACGTCACATTTTTGTGCTGCAACATGTGTTGCGGGACAAGGCATGACATGATGTATTTGTATGTTTTAAGTCCCTCAGTAGTAGTTCTAGCTCCAAGATCTAGCACGAGTGGTAGTTGGATGAAATCTATCATAGTTCTGTTTTGTTTAATTTTATACTTAATTATAAACAATTTTTAAAAATTGAGAAGAAGATTCTATCATCTGACTAGATTTGCAGCAATATCCACGGTTATATTTAGACTTTGAGATTTGCCATTTCTTAAATTATTAAAAGAAAAAAAAGTAAAACGTTAAAATAGCAAATGCGACTGGACTTTTCTGTAATTATTGTTTCTAGTGGGGTGTCTGAAATTGGGTACACCAAAGTGATTCTCAGTCACATATCCTACACTTTTGAAAATTCGTTGGACATATATTTTCGGCACACACATACATGTCGTTATTGCATTTATAATTGAAAATTCTTCATTCTGATCGCATATATAAACAAATCCTAATGTTTATCAAATGAAAAAAAAAAAAAAAAAGCTTAATCTACTATGCTTGTCAAGTGATGTGATGTGGACTTGTAAGATAATATTAGAAAAGAAACAAAGATTTGTAGAAGTATGTGGACAATATTTATCCCCTTATTATATCAAACCCAACTAGCTAAGTTTTCTAGAGACCTATAAGGACAAAATATTTGCCAAAAGATAAGCATGTGAAGAATAATTATGAACCAGCTATATTTTGGCAATTGTTTAGAATTCTTCAGTCTATGTACATGCAATGTCATAAACTCGGTATGTGGCGGCATACAAACAATCTAGTACAGGGTTTGAGTTATTTATTTATGATTCTTATCTTAAGATTTCTCTTATATAAACTCTTTAAAACTTAATGGTATTATATAAAAACCATTTAAAAATACATCTTATCCTAATCACAAGAGGAAAAAGTAAACTAAAAATATTTTTTTCACTAAATACATCATTATAACTTTGTATAAGGTAATTTAATTAACTTAAACTGAAACTTAAACTTACGACTTGTTGTCTATTTTACCTTTCTTCATGACTTTGGTACATAGTTGTTTATCTTTGTTATGCATTGTTTTTCTTTCTTCAAACTGAAAACTCACCATTGTAACGTGAATGTCAACTAATTCAAATTTTGAGATCATACGTATATTTTATAGCTATATAGTATATGATATTTTGATCTAACCCAAATAATTGTAAAAGAAATCATACGAACAAAAATTATATATTATTATACTTACGTACACGAGATCATTTTATCAACTTTTATTTAGTACAATATCATATTTTTGTCAGTTTTAACAAAGGGATAAAAATCCAAACCTTGTTTTGACATGGAAAAAGATAAAACCACCCAAAATCTGTGTGCAAGAAAAACCAC
>JBBPDI010089932.1:0-12241 GCA_037974545.1 Cucumis variabilis
ACCAAGCATAGAGAACGATTCAGGATCTTTGGCGAAAAGAATAATTAACTAATGTGTGTTTGTTTGAGATGATTTATGTTATGCGAAAAAGATGTGTTATGTGAATTGGTGTTTATGCGAAATGTATATGTGATATTGTTTGTGGGATGATTTAACTCTATTGTGAAATAAATTACATGTGTTTGGACATGTTTTCCAAAATGAAAGGTTTAATTGATAAACTGATTTGTTTTGGTATTTATGATTTGACGAAAAGGATTTATCAAAGGCATTGTGAAAAGGATTTCATAAAAACTCACAATGTCATTTAGACTTATGTTTTAAAATTTTCATCTTCGAGGATCAGGCCTTTAGGCCACGTAAAGAAGAAGGTTGAAGGATTTGCAGTGAGATGACTCCAAACATTTTAAAAATAGTTAACCGTTAGTTATTTGATCAAAGTGTTGTAATTATGTATCAAATGCTTGTTATTAATGAAGTATATTTTTTGGTATGTATTTATTATACTTGGCGTTTAGATTGATCCCCGTTGCATTTTGAGTTTGGTTTATAGTATAAAAGAAGTTAAGAATAAGATTTTACGATAAGAAAATTTCAAGGTTGTAACAAACTCGCATCCTATTCCTACTACTTCGGCGTTATCGTCGCAGTACGATTTGAGTGTGACAGTTGTCTCTCACTTATGTAGATCTAAGGATAATCTCGTCTGAACAGGATTTTATAGTTAGCTCAGGATTAAGGTTAAGTTACCTAGGTCATCAAATTAAAACAATTAGTCGGCTTTAAATCATCAATAGTGTTATAACGTAAACGTGACTATTTAATGGTCCGATCTTATGCAAACTCTTTACGTAGGATGCGCCTACTTTTATTTCTCTACTTGAATGATTCAGGATCACATCATTTGTACTAACTACAAAGTAGGTTGCATCTATAGGGTTACTGGAATAAAGTGCTCAACCTTATTCATATACTATAGACCGTTTAGTCTATGAACTCAAATTTGATCCACATTTATGTCTCTACATAAAGTTTAAGTCTACAAGATAGCTTCAGAATCTTAGTTTATTGGATTCAAGATTATAGTATTTTATTTCACTAATAAATAATTCAATAATCACACCATTGAATGTAATTTATAAACGAGAGTTTTAGGACATTAATGCCAACATCTACAACATTAATACTAAGAAATTTAAATCAAATGGTTTGAATTTGACCTATTTATAGCATTGTCGTTTAGGGCATACAAATGAGAAACGCATTTCTAAGCTCCATAAGAATGGACTTTTAGATTCTTTTGATTTTGAATAATTTGAATCGTGCGGATCTTGTTTCTTAGGGAAAATGACAGAGTCCTTTTTCTCCAAAGGGTGAAAGGGCCATTGAGTTGTTAAGTCTTATACATAGTGATAAGAAACCTTTGACCCTCATATGCACCACTCCGTTAGGCCCCATAAGACAGGGATATTATTGGAACCAGTTCGAAGGACTATCCATTAGGAAACTAATTGAGCCTCAGTCGCAGCAAATGGGTGGAAATGTTCCAACAATATTCTTTGCACCTTGCACTCCTTCCAGTCTTGTCAATATTCTTTGAACCGGAGGACTATTCATATGCGTCTTAATACTCCTATTTAGTGGAATAAGACTCCAAAAAGAAAGAATGTCATCTTGAGCCTTAATTTGAATTGACCTAGAAAGAAATGATGTATGTGGACCAATGAGCTCACCTGCTAGAGGAGGTTATCGGCACTTTGTCACATTTACTGATGATTTCAGTATATATGGTTATGTTTACTTAATGAAACATAAATCTCAAACTTTTAAATTATTCAAAACTTTCAAGAATGAAGTACAAAATTAAACCGACTTGGCAACAATCTTAAAACAATTTAATTTGATCAAGGGGTGAGTATTTAAGTAATAGAATTCAATGATTATCTTAGAGAAAGTGAGATCATCTTACAATTGACTCCATTTGGTACATCGCAGTAGAATGGTGTATCTGAAAGGAGGAATCAAATTTTATTAGATATGGTTCAATCTATGATAAGTCAAGTGGGCCTTTCAATTTCCTTTTGGGGTTATGCATTAGAGACTGCAACATTTATACTGAACCAGACTCTAACAAAATTGGTTTAAAAGACACCATACGAGCTATGGACTGGGAGGTGCCCAGTTTGTCTTTATAGAAGATTTGAGGTTGTGAAGCTTATGTGAAATGTCAGATTTTTGATAAGCTAGCACCCAAATTTAACAAGTGTCTTTGTTGGATATCTTAAGGACAGTAAAGGATATTACTTTTATCTCCCTTCTGAAAGAAAAGTGTTTCTTGTTCGAAATGGCACTTTCTTGGAAAGAGAATTTATTTCCAAGAGAGCTAGAAGGAGTAAAGTTCAACTTGAAGAAATTCAAGACTTGCAAATAAACGCCGAACTAAGTGATATTCTTGAAGAAGTTCAACCAATCTGACAACTAAATGTCATGAATTAACCGAAGCCAAAACTGATACCCCAAATAAAAAACATAAGAGATTCAAAGATCTACTTGATTTCGTAATTAACCTTAGAGATATGGATTTCTTGGACATCTGATAATGACGTGAAGATTATTCATGATGATGAACCCACGTCATATCAAAAGGCCATGACGAGTTCAGATTCCAAAATGTGGCTCATGATGGAAACGGTAGACATGTGCAGCGGAATTAGGACCAAATTTTTACTCTAATTGTAACTAAAACAAGTTTAGTGATTAACATGCATAAAAGAACAAAACCCTAAAATAACAAAGATAGGGTTAAAAGAAAAACCTCGCCTTTGATGTTTTTCTTTTCTTGTAATCTTCTCACGTGCTTTTCACCATCTCCTCACGTAATTGAAGTAGGGACTACCACTAGTGTTGACCCGCTATTCTCCGAACTTAGAATTGAGTTGTGGGACTAAAAAATGAAGGAGAAATAGAGAGAGATGATATATTTGGAAGAACCTAGCCTTTTGGTTTTTCCCTTTTATTTTCGTTTTTGATGTTGAGAGACCCAAAATGAAAAGAGTTCATGGTTTTTGTTTAGTAATTCTCAATTACAAAATTAATTTTTCAATTTTAAATCCAAGAGTCATTTCACTTTTGCATAAAACTTGTTTACAACAAGCAAACTACATCCAGCAAGAGCTTCCCTATCTCACCACTTGGCATTCTAAGTGGGGTAGGTGTCTTGCATGTAATAAGTCACTTGCATATCACATGCAAGTGATAAACTTGCTAAATCTCAACAAGTGTTATTATTTAAATTAGTCTAAGGGCAATATGGTAATTGAACATTTAAATCAAATTCAAAGTTTGACTTTTTCAAGTCCAAAGACAACATTTTGACTTCTAACTATTTTGTCCATCTTGACTAATTTCAACCTTCCAAGCATGAATCCGTATTCATTTCTCCAAAATTCAAATCACATTTGAATATAAAGTCGAACAAAGTTTGATTTTTCAAAGTCAAAAGTCAACATTTTGACTTTTTACATCTTTGACCTTTTTCATTAATTCCGAGCTTCCAAATATGAATCCATATTCATGTTTAAATCACATTTAAGTTATAACCGATGACTATATCAGATATATTTGTCGGTTTCTCTCTCTTTACCTTATTAGAACAATTTGAATTATTCCATCATAATGTTCTAAGTTGATTCCTTGTGAGCTAGTTGTAGAACCTAATGGACCTATAGATCATGGGCTCCAACGATCCGAGATTAATTGGCTAAACTCTTTTAGACCTAGTTAATCAACCTTCATTAACTAACGGGTCATTCCACTAAAGTTCCATAGTTGCACTCCCCTCACTATAGATATATTTGTGTCTATGTGATATAGCAATGATAAGTAAGTTAATCCTTCACAGGTTGTTCATAATCTCGGCTGGATCAAAGTACCGTTTTACCCCTGAGATTATATCTTTTCTCCTTAAGTTCCATTGATCCACTGTTGAACAATTGGTTTAAGGTCTAACCTTTAAATCGAATCCCTCTCGGATCAATGAGAGAGTGGAATCCCTTCTTCAAGACCTGGATTCAGTCCTTAAGGGAACAACGTATCTACTAACCCTAGAGTGAATAGGAGTGAATTCTACCTTGCACCCTATGTTCCTAGCTATCCATCCGATCTTACCTCTGAAATGGGAAGCTTATTGGGCCAATGCCATTGTGCTGCCCTTACTTATGCAGATCTAAGGATAATTTTGTGTGAATAGAAGTTCATAGTTAGCTCAGGATTAAGATTAAGTTACATTTTATATCTATAAACGAAATAGTCAGTTTTACAAAGTTAACGGTGTTACACCTTAAAAGTGACTATTTCATGGTTCCAGTCTTATGTAAACTCTTTACATAGGATGCCCTCACTTCTATGTCTCTACATGAACAATTTAGTATCAAATCATTTGTACTAACGACAAAGTAGGCCACATCAATAGTATCTCCCGAATAAGGCGTCCAACCTTATCCATATACTATAGACCATTTAGGCTATGACTCAAACTTGATTCACTTTTATGTCTGTACATAAAGTTCAAGTCTACATAATAGCCTCGAAACATTAGTTTATTGGCTTTCAGATTATAGTATCAATAAGACTATTTTATTTAACAGAATTTTGAATACAAACTACGAGTTTTAGAACATAAATTCCAGCAGCTCAAAGCCATGAAGTTTGAAATGCAGTCCATATATGATAATCAAGTATGGTCTTTGATTGATGTGTCCAAAGGTATAGAAACCATTAAAAGCAAATGAATTTTCAAGAAGAAAACTAACATGGATGAAATGTACACACTTAAAAAACATGCTTGGTTTACGAATGGTTTCTGACAAACTCATGGTGTGGACTATGATGAGAATTCTTCACCAATCTCGATGCTTGGGTATATTAGAATTCTTCTTGCTTTTGTTGTATACTGTGATTATGAAATATGGCAAATGGATGTCAAATCAATATTTCTTAATGGAAATCTTATGGAGGATGTGTACATGACACAACTTGTGAGTGTTGTTGATCCAAAGAATGCTAATAAAGTGTGAACTTCAAAGATCCATTTATGTATTAATCGAGCTTCAAGGAGCTGGAATCTTCATTTTGATGAAACAATTCAAGAGTTTGGGTTTATAAAAAATGAAGATGACCTTGTGTTTACAATAAAGTTAGTGGGAGCGAATTCATTTTCCTCGTGCTTTACGTCGATGATATATTGCTCATTGGAAATGATATACCTACCTTGCAGAATGTCAAGTCTTTATCAGGTAAATGTTTTTCCAATGAAAGATTATATAAGGCTACTTATATTTTAGACATTAAGATTTATAGAGATACATTTAAAAGAGTCTTAGGTATAAGTCAGAGTGCTTATATTGAAAAATTACTAAAGAGGTTTAGTATGCAAGATTCCAAGAGAAGATACTTGCCAATGGCACATGACATAAGTCTCTGTAAGAATCAGTGTCTAAAGACATAAGATGAGTAGGAAAGCAGAATATTTTGTATGCTTCAGTTAAGGATTCTATCATGTATGCCATGTTATGCACTTGACCAGATGTTTCATGTGCATTGAGTTTGACTAGTAGATACCAGTCAGATCCAGGTGAAGCACACTGGACAACAGTAAAAAATATCCTTAAGTACTTGAGAAGAGATAATCATGCATTCTTAGTATATAGAGGACTTAAAAAGGAGACCTTAGGCGTCTTATTTTACATTAAGGCAAAGACATAAAATTTGTTCTAAATAGAGAGAGTCGAAATAACCACTTTGTAAAGTTCTAGCAGACTTGAATTAGAGGAGTTGAATTCCCAGTTCATATATAGATACAGTTAAAGAACTCTTGTGATTTTGTAGTGTTTTGGTGATACAAATTGGAGGATTGTTCTTATTCAGAACAGAGGCAATTCGATTTAAGTTTGACATAAATGTATGTTTATTTGTGATTTAATTGTTAATGCACGATTTCTTTACGTTCTAGAGTTAGATAAAAAAAAGTATGTTAATTTCGTTGTGTCTAGCCCTAGTTCGTTTATCAAAAATAGTAGTATGGACCCATAAGGAAGTTAAAAAAAGATACTTCTCTTAGTCCAATTGAGAGCTCACTTTCTTTTCTTATCTTTCAGTGACGGATGTTTACTCATAACTGAAAAAGTCAACAAATCTAGTTGTTCTAAGATATTATGTCCATTCATTAAAATTGGAGGAGTCCTATGCTTTACCTTTCCATCATGTAGCTTACTTCTACGCCAAACGCGATTTTCTGGAAGATAACACTGATGTCCCATGAAAGATATTTTTCCTCTTATCCCGAATGACAATTTATCTTCCGTGCATACGAAGTTTTTATCTTCCATCATGTACCTTTCCATCATGACAGTTGTAGGTAAACATCAATTTTCCTACTAGGAAATCGTAGACCAGGTATGAGCAATGACATGAAGAATTTGGACTCTTTCATGCATTTCCAAGGTGACAAATTATAAGGGATTATCACCACAGGGCACATACTGTATGAGGTACTCATATTTCAAAACATATTAAATCCATCTGAAGCTAATCCCAAACCGACATTCCATGAATCTGAAGAGAAGTCAGAAAATTCCCAATCAAAATGCTTCCATCCCTCTGCATCAGTTGGATGTCTTAACACATCATATGTTTTGACTCGCTTATCTTTATGCCATTTCATGTTAGATGAGCCTTCTTGCGATGCAAACAATCTCTTTAATCTCGGTATTAACAAAAAGTGGCACAATACCTTAGGCGAAATTTTTTTCCTTTGTTATCATTAACCTTGTACTGACTCACCATAAATTGAGCAATGTTGCAAATCTCCAAATTCCTTCCAATACAGTACCCAATCATACTTACATGCATGAATAGACTCGTATCCTATGCTTAAGTCATACAATTTTTATTTAGCTTCATAGAATGAAGTAGGAATAGTAGTACTCATTAGAAACACTGCCTTCAACCGTTCTAATAACATGTCAAAGGATTTGTTACTCATACCATTGAGAACTTTAATATGCATCAACTAAACCTAAAAGTCCAGAGAGGAAAATTTTGAATAACTAGAGTATAACTCAGTATATGCTTCATTCAATAACTCTGGAAATATGTTTGTTGTCTCTTGTTCTACACCATTAAACACATTTCATTCTCCAAACCTTCTTCGTTACTTCTTCATGTTCAATCGGAACTTCTAATTATGAAGCATATCCAACAATTCATTTTCTTGAAAAAGGTTATTGCTAGTTTTCTTTCTATACCATTTTCTTGAAAAAGGTTATTGCTAGTTTCCTCATCACATCATTCTATAACTCTATGCAAGTTCATTAGCTCTCCATTATACACCGAGTTTGTACAGAAGAGGATATTCTAATTGTTAATAAACCCTCTAATGACTTCCAAGTTGAGTTCATACATCTCTTACATGGACACCTTGTTCGTTCGTAATCATCAACGTGAAACTTTGTAACCTCTAATAATTGGGACACTCCCTCTCTATACTCAACCGACATTTTATTTCTAAGTTTAATACAATCCTTGTTCATCGTTAAAGACCTAAAACATAAATAGGTTTGATTATTGGAAGTTAGAAAAAACAAAGTTCAGATAATCTAAAAAAATATCATCTGAGACATATATCATCAACTAAGTAAGTACAAAATAACTTGACTTTTGGTGAGTGGCTCCTACATATAAGTTGTTAACCTTTCAAGGAAAGGAAGAAATCCTAAGACATAACAACACCTTGGCATTTGACGAGTGGATAATGGATTCTTATTTTTGAATGAAAACAAGTTTGGATCTCTATTACTTCTGGTGAGTAATTTTTCATTAATTACTGAGAATGAGACTAAATAAGATATTGTCAAGCAAATAATTACAAAAAAGTCTTTGAAATTCTATTTGTTCTCTCCCCAAAAGACTCTACAAAATTTCAACCACTAATTAACCAACAAAAGATTAAGGCAAAAAATGATAAAAAAAATATTTAGACACAAACCCCCACTTCTACAACACAATATTAATCTTATATTTTTTCTCTCCGCCTTCAAACTTACTCCATGAACATACTTTACCTCATAAGTACCCAATCTCGCAACTTTCACTAACGCTAAGTTTAAACTAAAGGCTACCATAACTGCAGAATAGCCAGAATAAATCAACCATAAATTACTTCAATCTTTACAAGTTAGATAACACTTCCAACAAACAAAACTACTAAGAAATTAAAAACTACATTCCAATACAATTTCAAACCACTAGCACATGAAGAATGATTGAAGATCAAACTTTCATTTACAACATGTTCCCCCACCCCCAAACAAAAAAAAAAAAAACACATACTTCAATTTTAACAAATCTCCACAGTTTCCATCATCAATCCCATGAAATCACCATGAGTAAAACTAACAATTCATCAAACAAATTCAAGTTCTGAACAAAAGGGTTTTTGGGGCAAATTCTACAATGAACAATTAATCAAACAAATCTTAAAACAAAGTTTGGAATTCATCAAACAAAGTCTCAAAATAAAGCAATTTTGGTGTTGAATCTTTCTTAATTCTCCACCCCCCTCCTAAATACAATAAAGTTTATTAAGTCTCTCTGATTTTCTAAGCTCCATCTTCTTGATCACATATTGTAAGCAACAATTTTACCATTTATTTCTAAACCCTAAACCTAAATAAAATGAAAAATAAAACATTTTCCTAAATCAATAAAATCAAGCATTAAAAATACATCAAACACATACCCTCAAGCAAACAAAATCAATTTCAAAAACTAAATCTACAAGTTTTTATTTAATTTAAACAAAAAAAAAAAGAACCAAAACCCTTAATGGAAGGGCAAGTAGGGTGGTTGAGGACGACGAGCAACGGACAAAGGCGAGCAAAATGCACCAACAATGGTTAAGACAGTGAACGGTGGGGATGGACCGGCGGCGGGCTTCTTTGTTTCTCTAAATTTCTCTCCCTTTTTCAAATCTCTGTAAATTTCTCTCTCCTTCTTTTAGATCTGTAATTTACAGATCTAGAATTGGATTTTATAGAGCAACTCCTGACGCACCACAAAAACGTTAGGAGTTTCACCTATTTCTGATGCCATTAGTAAAATGTTGGAAATAGTGCCACCCAACTCCTGATGTGTCATGCATGGTGTCGGATAAAAGCCAACTATTATTTAATTGTTTTCTTTTTTCTGACATCGTAAATGCGCATATCGAGAATAGCCACCAATTTTCTAACGTATATCTGCATAGCATCGAAAAAAAGAAAACTATTATTTAATTATTTTCTTTTCCCTAACGTTATAAATGTACCCGAGACGCGGCATGAAGCCAATCGATGTCATTATTCTACTGAACAATATCAATTGATCCAAACTATAACTTTTAACAACTTATATAAATTAAACCTTATGCAATGGAAACTAAGATAGTCGAGGCTAAATGTCGATAACTACAAGCTTTACTTTACAAACCAAACATAAATTTATAACAACACGTAACCTTATGCAAAACCATGTAGATGATAAGATTAAAAGTGACCCTTAATAACTAAACTATCAACAACTTTCGAACAGCAGTCTAAAGACAACAGTTAGGCTCTTAATTCATGACCTCTATCTAGATAGTAGAGAAACATTTTGAAAGGGTGAGCTAAAAAGCCCAATGAGTGATGGTTTTATAAAACAAACATACTTTAAACATATCATAAAATCTTTAATAATTCTCTTTATACTGAACACTTTTTAACAATCAAATACTTATTTAACTCTGTATACTCTATACTCTGAAAAATATAATCAAGATAGCAAAACGCCTTCTGTCATACTGTCCTGCTAAACCTCGATTAAATATTCGGTCAGGATAGCAAAGCACTAATCATACTATTTCTGCCTAAACTCGATCAAGATAGTAGAGCACTGATCATACTATTCTTGCCAGAACTCTGTGGCAGCGGCTAAGTGGTCAGCATAGCCCTATACCGCTAACTGTGCACATTGACCATCGAGAACTTGGTATATAGAGTACCATGATTTTCTCTGTAAAAACATTGTATTAAACTCATGCGTTTCATAAATAATTGCTTGTAAATCTTATAAATACATGCTTGCAAAAAACGTTTCTAAATTCATGCTTTAGAATACTTTTCTAAATAACATGCTTTAACACTTTTCATAAACATATTCATAAATAGAAATAAGATTCACTTAAAAGCACACTTAAATAATAGCTTGCAAAATATGTTAGAATCATTATCATTTTATAAGTTCAAATAATCTTAGTAAATTAATTTTTCACTCACTGATCGCATATCAAACCCTTGGTCGATAAGCTTGCCCGATTTTTTTTTTGTCTTGAAATGATGGAAAACAACTCCAATTAATTCCCTTTTAGTCTAAAACACAGTCCTAAAACCCTTAGAAAAACCTTTATAAAACTAAAACGCATGCCCAAAATGCCATGCTAATTTCTTAAACTCAGCCATTGCCGAAAATCTCATTCTCAGCCATAACTCTGCCTCTTTTTTAAAGCTTTACAACTTACACTCTAGAACTCAAATAAAAATGTTTCCTTCTATGTACAAATTTTTTTCAAAACTCCTTAATAATATTACTTCAAAATTTCAGTGAAAGATTCAACTGAATGCGTCCTGAAACTTTCTTGGAGTAAAGACTATTAAGTTTTTACCCGAGAATGACCTTCCTCTCTTCTTTTAACTCAAACTTAGCTTTTTCTTTTCCAAATTAAACTCGCAGCCCTAATATAGAAAATAGACTCAAAATGGAAACTTTTGATACCAAAAAATTTCCTTTGTTCAAACCTCTTAAACTCTTTGGAAAAACTACACTACCTAGAATTCGAGTCTTACACAACTACCACCCGCCAAAATACGTCTTTATGCAAAAGTGGTATAAACATAACATACATAAATCATTCATCATTCTCTATAATTACATTTTCAGAACAACACTATTCTCAATTTTAGTCAACCCATCACATAATATGTCAATGCATGTAATGTAATTCTCTGTCAATGCATTTTGATTTTATGCATAATCAATCAGTAAATCTTAATTTGTTTACCTTAGGTTTACAAAAAATTCATTGTTGCAAATAAATCACAAAAAACCTACAAATAGCCAAAATTAATTCAATAATTTTGCCAACAAAATTATCAATTTAATTAAGGAATGGTTGCAAATATAGCAATTAGATTCAAAATAAATAAGTATATAGCAATATTTTAAAAAATTGTAAATAATATAGAAAAATCTGTCAAAATCTATCAATGATAGGAATCTATCACTAATAAACCATAAGAGTCTATAGCCAAAGAAGTCAATGACTGATAAACTTTCATACATTTGCAATTTTTTAAAATATTGCTACATACTTAATAATTAGGTTAATTTTCATAAATATAACAAAACACCAAAATATTTACGATCCATGTAACAAAATCAAAAAGATCATGAAGCCGGTCATTTTTTAAAAATACTCCAGGTTTGTCTTTCTTTCCATCTTCTTTCTTCTCTTCTTCTTCTTGAATTTTTCATTCAAATTTTAAAAATAAGCACCTAATATTCCTACTGCCCTTGTACCCTTTTCTTGAAATTTTACCGATTCTAATTCTCTTTGCAGTTAGAATCAAGAATTTGGTCTGATATCAAAGCCTCAATAATACAGTACAAATTTATTTCAATTGATTTCAAATTTCAATTTTGAGAGAGAGGAGATTGAAAAATATTTTTTTCTCCTCATATAAAAGATTTATATTTGGTACACGATCTTGTAGATTCTCTTATATTTGGTACATGATCATTTAGATTTAGCTTTGGCTACATGGTTGTGTACCTAAATCTCAATGTCCTGGATGAAGCTCTCCCTGATGAGGAATCTAGGGCAGAAGCGATTAAGGCTCAGAATGATGCTTATAGTAAGTATTATAATGATTACATTGATGTCACATGCCTCATGCTTGCAAGGATGAACTAGGAGGTTCAGAAGCAATTTGAGAAAATGGATGCCTTCACAATCATTAGTCAACTAAAGGCAATGTTTTAAGAACAAGCAAGACAAGGGAGGTTCAACACCATTAAAGCTTTTGTAAACCGCAAACTAGGTAAGGGTAGTCCAATTAGCCCTCATGTTCTCAAGATGAAGAGTTATCTTGAGCAACTTTAAAGACTA
>JBBPDI010089938.1:0-12240 GCA_037974545.1 Cucumis variabilis
CAATCCCTTTATCTTGTCCCTGAAATTTAACTTATTTTTAGTCATTTTTGGATCATGGTTTCTTCACAAAAGTTGTATTAAATTGAATAATATTTCCAATCATACCAACTAGATATCCTAACTCCATCGATACACTCTAAAATATAGAAAAAACCAGAGGTCTCCTGAATTCACGAGAAAAAACACTTGCCCTGTGTTCTTTGTCAAAAATCATCTAAAGAACATCAGAATTTGCTCAAGCTTCCTTCTTAAAGTTTGTTTTAAAATGAAATAGCTTTCAATAAAAGTAAACCTCACCACTTAATTCAGTTTGTGTAGCTCAGAATCTAAAGAAAACCAGAGGTGTGCTTAGTAAACTGTAGAGGAATTGATTTTTTGCAACCTTCTTGTGTTTTTCAACCAAAAGTTGTTGAGCTTATTCTTCTTTCTATCCCAGTCTCTTTTCCCTTTGAAGTCTCTGAAAGTTTTGTGTGGAAATGGTAAAGAAAAATGGTGAAAGAAGACTAAAAACAAAATTAGGGTGGATGGGTATAAAAGAAGACAAAACCCACCTCTTTTCTCCTTCATCCTTTCTTTTCTTGTCTTTACTTTAACTAAAAATTACCAATGTATATTATATATTTCTATCTACATATATAATTAATTTCCCTTTTTCCTTTTATTCCTTTCACATAAAAAAAAATAAATTAAATTAGAATAGGCTAAGAAAATATCGGGTTTACATTACCTTTCTTTTCTCTTCTTCTTCCTTCGTTTCTCTCTGTTTTCAAACCCTAATGAAATTTCCTCTTTGTGGCTATGTTGAGTAGAATATACACACAATGGTATGAAGAATGGAGAGTAGAGAAGAGATGCAACACAAATTTACGTGGTTCGACAAAGGGAGCCTACATCCACGGGGAAGGATCTATCTTTTCTTATTTGAAGATAAGTTACAAATTTCACTCTTTTTCTCTCTTACTCTCTTTTACATGAAAGTATGAATATATGTCTAGAAAACTTAATTTGTTAAGAATGCACCTTTATATTTATAGGTGTTTACAAAGATAAGGTTGTTAGAGAAAATAAAGGAATGTAGAACATTTGTGTAGGAATTCATTTATTTTAACAAAAATCATAATCAGTTAGACTTCAATTTGATTGTAGCGGAGTTAAGCACCATCATGAAAAAAAATTCATCTATCAGGGTTCCAACATTAGGACGTGATCTTAAAAAAAATGGGGACTTTGTTAGTTATTGGAAAGCATGAGATGGAAGAAGAAAGGCCATTGAAAAAGTGTTTGGCGAATGGAGGGAATCATATAATTTGTTGCCTATGTCGATGAACGTATTAGAAAAGACGAATCCTTGCATAATTATTGAGTGAAGGCTAACTCAAATTGAAAGTGACAATAAAATTGTCATGTTTAATAGTGTGTTTTAGTCATTCACACCATGTATTGAGGGATTCCAACATTGCAGACCGTTGCTTCAGATTGATGGTACTCATTTGTATGGAAAGTACGAGGGAAAACTAATGGTAGTTACCTCAATGGATGTAATTTTGCATGTTTACCCACTTGCATATGCCGTCGTACCAAAGGAAAGCTCTAATTCATGGGGTTGGCTTTTGCAAAATGTGGGATCATGTGGTACATAGAAGATCTAGAGTGTGTTTTATCTCAAATAGACACAAAGGAATTCTATCTGTTTTGCAAAACCCCAATAATGGTTGGCAAGATGCACACCATCGTTTTTGTTTATGACATGTGGCCAATAATTTCAATGACAAGTACAAGAATAGTGTGCTTAAGAGTATGGTGTATCGTGTAGGATCTGAATATCAATTTCGGAAGTTTAATGAATGCATGAACGAACTTCGTGGGGCCAACCTGAGATGTTTACAATGGTTTGTTAATTTAGACATTAGATAGTGGATGCAGTCATATGATGGTGGTCATCGTTATGGATGGCTAACTACAAATATGGCTGAGTTTGTAAATGTTGTCCTAAAAGGGTTTAGGAGGCTACCAATTGTTGCCCTCGCACAAGCAATATTCTAGGGAACAATTACTTATTTTGCTACGTGTCGGGTAAAAATAGAAGTTGCTATTTAATTGGGCGAAAGTTTCACAAGGTATATTTATCTTGTATACAATCATTTGAAACTTATACATGATGATTACTCAATGTTCAATAACTTATTATTTTTCAACGTATTAGGTATGCAATACAAAAATTACGTCGTTGGAAAAGACGTGAAAACACACACGATGTGAACATCTACGATCATTGAACAAGTTTATGCGATGTAACATCGGCAGTTAATCCATTAACACTAAAAGGTGAATCCACACATAAAGTGAAGCTAAGCGAATGGACGTGCACATGTAACAAGTGACAAAGTTACGGGATTCCATGCTCCCATGTCATTGCAACATGTAGAACTCTTAGTGTAAACTATTTAGGCAATATAGAACATTACTATAAGACTTCCACCTACATGTCTTGTTATTCACCTCAGTATGAGCCTATACCTGACATACAATGTTGGCCTAATTCCAACATTTCATGCATTTATTAAGATGAGACAACAATATGAAGTGTAGACAGACAATGCACTTCTCGAATACATAATGAGAAGGATAGAAGTGACAAAACAGGTCCCTCGCGTTGCACTATTTGTAAGGGACATAATCGACGAAAATGAAGCATAGTTAATATAGAAATACGAGGATTAATTGTAATATTTTTGTATTTCACTTCAATGTCATTTCTATTCTTATTTTAATGACTACATATGCACAAAATTAATTTTATTCTTAATTTCTAATGGTTTGTCCCCTTGGAGTTTTAAGTATGATTATTTACGGTAGTATCTAACTATTTCTAATTTTGTTTCAATGACATTAGATGGACAATGACATTAGTATAGGACCATATGATCATTTAATTCTACACCTCTAGGGTAGCCATCGATCACATGCTATATGAGAGGATGAGCACGTTGAAGCTATACACTGTAAGCGTCGGAAGGCAGTTCTCTGATGATAGAAAGACCAAGATCCACTTATTTTTTACTATTTACGTGCATTTGGCTTCTACGGAGTTGCATGTATTAAATTTATGCAACTTAATTGACACATCATCACTACATTAGTAAAGCGATGGCATCAGGAGACACACATCTTCCACATGTTGCATAGAGAGTGTACGATCACCTTACAAGACGTAGTTATCCAGTTCAGACTTTCCATTATTGGACGAGCACTTACTGGATAACTTAACTATGATTAGGCCCAATTGTGTTACGATCTGCTAGGAGTAGAGACAAATGGTAATGTTCTTAAGGGCGGTCGTCTTAGCTTGACATGGTTGGCACATCAGTTTCACGATTTTGTCCATCTTTCTGATGATGCTATTGAAAATCAAATACTACAATATACTCGCACTTATATCCTCACACTTATCGGTGGATTGTTTTTTCCTGATAAATCCAATAGTTGGGTGCATTTGATGTACCTCCCTCTACTAGAAGATCTTCACATAGCTGAGACATATAGTTAAGGAGTTGGTTGTCTTGCATGGTTGAATAGACAATTGTGCAAGGCAGTGGTTATTGATAAAAAGAACATTGCAGGCTCTCTTCTATTGCTTCAAATTTGGGCATGGGATTGATTTTCTCTCCTAGCACCTCAAAAACTACACCAGTATGAGGATCACCTAAGTGACAAACATCTAACAGTACGGTAAGTACTTTTAATTTGTTAACAATATTTAACATGTTTATTAACAGCTCCTTACACTAAACTTATGATTGTTACTACAGATGGAATGACAACTTCTCCATCACAAGAACATCTGCACATGTTCTACTCCAATATTGGTATATGTTGGACACACTTGCATATAATCAAGTACGATTTAGTTTATGATATTACTTTGTTTTTTTTTACCCTTGAACAATCTTTATCTTATCTGTTTGATTAATAGTTTAAAACATATACAGATTTGCTGGAAGCCATATACCCACCTAATTCAAAGCTTGCCATTTTATTGCATCGCAGGTTATGAGTTATGGGCATCCAAATGTCCACTCATATGCTTTTTTGTGGTACAATGGCATTGTCCAGATCTTGTAATGCGTCAATTTGGGATGATATAACAAATCCCTAAACATTGTGACATGGGTGCCTGATTGCATTCACTTGATTTACGTGGTCGACACAACCGTGATTGGATTAACTATTTGGCTCCTCAAATCACTTTGGGAAGATAGAAACAACTCTATTGAAAGTGCACCTCTAATCAAGGACAACATACATGTTGCGCCTGGATACATGCAATGGTATTCCAATATTAGTTGGTGATACATCACGAAGGTAGAAGCATCATACCATTTTTTTGTAAGGGTTTATTATTTAATTGAATCAATTAAAAATTGTTTAGTTGCATAGTCTAATTGTAATTGTATGAACTGTAGGAAAAGTTTGCACAATTGGGAATATCTAGTACACCACAAGATGTGGTGGCTAGAACGGCAAAACTTTCTTTGCGTAATTTGACATCCATATATAGAGTAAGATATTTTGAAGGCGGTGTTCTTGATGAAGAACAAGGCGATCCAGCTAGACATGAGGATATCCCATTTCAACCTGATTTTCAAAATCAGTACGCAACATCCTTGGCTGATCATTTCACCAATACTACCATGCTGCCAACATTGACGACATTCGATTTCTTTTCGACTAACCATGACACATTGAACATGGAGAAAGGTCAAACCTCACAATTTCACATAGATGTGGGGCAACCAACAAATTTAAGAGGTCGTGATGATCGTGGACACTACGTGAACCAACAGGTCAGATTTTGCGTAATAAGAGGTCTTCTTCTACACAAGAATAAAACTATATGTACTATGAATATTGTTAATTCTTTTAATTTTTTATTTATTAATATGTATTAATATGATTACAAAAATACATAACTGCAATAATAAATTATTAAAAAAATCATTAAAATTTTAAATTTTTAAAAAAATATAAAGTAATAAATAATAATAGTAAAAATTTAAACAATTAAAAGTACATTAACCAAAATTGAACAAAGATCAAAATGCAAATACCAACATGGTATTTTAACCTAAAATAACATAGAATGATTTCAATGTAAAAAAAATTATATGATAGAAATTAAATGGATGTATTTCATAGTAATTTAAGGAAAATAAATAAAACAAAAAATAATGGAAAAATTAAAAAAGAAAAAAGAAAAAAGAAAAAAAGAAAATAAATGTTGAATTTATTTAAAGAAAATAAGTAAAACAAAAAATAACAATTAAGAATTGATTAAGTAATAATGGAAAAATTAAAGAAAAAACTAAATTTATTTTAAGGAAAATAATTTAACAAAAAAAAAACTTATTAAGTAATAATGTGAAGATATTAAAAAAAAGTGCATTAATTGAGAGAAAGATATGGTGAAATAAAATTTAAAAAAAAACGGTGAAGAGACGCATTCTAATAAATCTAAAATTTTCACTCATTTTACCTAAATATTTTTCAAATCACTCATTTTTCCTAATTCTATTCAAAATCTACCCTCTTTTTTCAAATAACCCTTCCATCTTCAACAAATCCATAACACCACAAAAAATATTACAATTGTAATAATTAATTAAATATTATTCCAATAAATACTTAATCAATCTTAATTTCTTAATTTTCACAAATTCCCACAATTTTCTCCAATTATCTAAATTAACACCCAAACAATTTCATCATAAAATTAAATTCAACTAAGATAATTAAATTTAAAAACTACCTTAATTTTTGGGGTATTACAATACCAAAGACTCTTGCTTATATAAACTTGATGGATGAACCCAACTCCACCATCTATGCAGATTTAGGAGCCTCGATGCATATCACCAACAAGATTGAAAAGCTGAGTAACTTGCAAACCTATTTAGGTGAAGATAAAGTATATGTTGGAAATGGTGAAGGTCTTAAAATTACACACATAGGAAAAATGTATCTAAAATTTGGAGAAAAACATATGCTACTCAATGATGTATTGGTGGTACATCAAATTAAAAAGAATTTACTATCTATTAGTAAACTCACAACTGATAATAATTGTTCTATTGAATTTTTCACTAATGAATTCATTGTGAAAAATCCACAAGAGCATGTAATGGCCAAGGAGTTTAGAAGAAATGGTCTTTATGACTCAAAAGAACAAGCACACATTGTCAACTAAACTTTTACCGCTTTTCTCACTTCTCATTCTATGTCTAATAAATCAACTTCTACTATTTGGCATGAACGATTAGCTCATCTAAATGAAAGAGCTCTAAAATTCTCATATGATAAAAAGCTTATTGATGTGTCAAGTTGGAAGAAATTAGAATCTATTTGTTCATCAAATGGCAAAAAGTTGTAAACTCCCTTTTGTTTCTAATTCAAATATATGCATATCTCCTTTGGAAAAAATTCATTGTGACTTATCAGAACCTGTCCCTGTTATCTCTTGCCAGAATGTCAAGTATTATGCTTGTTTTGAGGATGATTTCTCTAGGTACACTTGGTTATATCCTTTAAAACAAAAATATAATTTTTTCCAATGCTTTGTAAAATTTCAAAGAAGTTGAAAATTGTTTTAATAAAAAGATAAAAACTTTTCAAAGTGATAGAGGTGGTGGATTCACATCTATTGTATTTAGGACACACTTAGAGCAACATGGGATTCATCACCAACTGTCTTGCCCTCATGCTCCACAACAAAATGGAGTAGTTGAGAGAAAACATAGACACATAATGAAAACTGGACTAACCCTACTTTTTCGGTCAAATGTTCCTATGAGATATTGGGTTGATCCCTTTTATACCGTTGTGTACCTTATTAATTGAATGCGTACATCAACTTTAAAAATGGATTCTCCATTCTATAAACATTTTAATAAAGAACCATACACAATAATCTCAAAGTATTTGGTTGTAAATGTTTTTCCTACCTACAAAATTATAGTTCAAATAAATTTTGAAAACAAACATATCCTTGTGTTTTTATTGGATATTCGTAAAGGATATAGGTGCCTTAATCCACAAAATCATAAAGTTTATATATCAAGACATGTGATTTTTTATGAAAGTGTTTTTCCTTATCAAGTACAAACACATTCACACCCACACAATCACTATGCACTTGAGGTTACTGAGTTTGTAGAAGTTGAAGAATGGGTTGATAAAGGCCCTGCTTCATAACAAATAGTCGCAAATGAGGAAGAGCAATTTCATAAGACAATAAAGTCTCCATAAACACAATAATCATTTTCCTTTGAGGAAGGAGAAAATGCAAAGTTATCATTGATCATTCCAATTAGTGAAGACAACTCCAACAACTCCCCTCAACAAAATTCAAGAAGCAGCACAACAATAATCATCACTCAATCCATATCAGATGCATCTCATAAACTGCCCTCCATTACAATTCTTGGAGATATCTGCAACTCTCCAATTACTGACGCCACACCCATCATCCAACCTATATCACAAAATGTTGATGGACCTTCAGCAGCAACATTTGAGGAAGCATCAATACATGAGAACTCTAATCCTTTAAATCTATCAAAATTTAATGATATTAGTGATTAACTTTATATAGATGTAACCCAAAAAATAAGGTAATTTTAAATTAGATTATCTTGGTTTAATTTAATAGTGTTAGAATTATTGGGGGTGATTTGAGATTTTTGTTGAGGATTATTCGATTTTTTTTTGTGAAAGATTTACTTTAAGTTGAATGATTTATGGTAACTTAATTTGGTGAAATTATGAGTAATTATATATAGGTGTATATATAATTAATTAAGTTATGGAATGTTAAGGATAATTGTATTATTGGGGATAATATAATTATTAGGAATAATATAATATTAATTTTTGGAAGGATAATAATTTTGGAGGAAGAGATATTATTAAGAGAAAAAATAGAATTATATTATGAAAAATAGAATTATTTTGAAAAGCTATTGTATTTTGGTATACTATGATTATTTAGGAAGAGTATCTTATTAATTTGGGGAAAATAGAAAATTTGGTTTTGTTAGAAAATTAAATGAGCAAAGAAGATTTGGAGTTATATTGGAAAAGTAAATGGAGAAAAAAGTGATTACATGAGAGATATTTAATGAATGGAGAGAAGAAGAAAATTATTGTTTTAAAAGGAAAAAAGAAAAAATAATAATAATAAAGGATATATTATTAGTAGTAGTAGTATTTAATATATTCAATAGATTCCACATTGGACATGCATCATGTTCTTCACCATATTCTTCCTTCCTCACAAACCTTAACAACAGCTCTTCACTCTTCTACCGTTGCCAATGACCGTTGTTGCTCAGACGAAATCGTTTCTCCTCCGTTCCTCCGTGATAAAGTCACCTCACAAGTCGATCGTGCATCCCTCATTCGTGTTGCATTTATTCCCAAGCTCCACCACTCGTCGACCATCTTCTTTCGTACTGAAGTTCACATTGTCAGTCGTTAGCATCTTTAAAGCCGCACGCAACCCACATAGCCAAACATTTCAATCAATGCTTGCACCAACCGATCATTTCCTTCATGAAACCGAGCCATCTTCCTCCTTATTCTAAGCCATCCAAGCAACACATCCTCCACTCTCTTCCAAGCTATGAGTCTTCTTTTGGCTCCTTTTTAGCCATATTTGAGATACATTTGGTAAGGTTTTGTTGGATTTTTGGTATGTCCATCAAGTAAATTGATTTTTGGATTAAGTGAGATTAATTTCTAAAATTGGATTATTTTCTTAAAGGTGTGCTTGGCAAATTTGTAGAACAATTGTTTAGTGGAATTTTACCCAACCAAGGTTTAGTTGGTTGTAACCTCAATTTGGGTAAGTTTGGATCTTGGATACCTAAAAAAATAAATGGGACGTTTGGTTGACAAAATTAATAATTTTAATTTTGTTATGTTTAGGATTATGATAATTGGGAATTGACTGTCAACAGTACTTTAGCCAATCTCAAGATAAGAGATTCTACTATTAGACCATTGACATTATGTTTTCCCTTATTATGCATTAACATAGCTATGATGCATGATGTGATTATTAGGGATGATTGATATTGATAGCTACATAGACAACCGTTATGTATGGCTGAGATATTGATGACCCTGATATGTTATGAATAAGATATGTTATGAATGAGATATACTATGGTTAAGATACATTATGATTGAGATTTGATATTTATGTTATGTTATATGTATAGGCTATGGTGTTCTGTTAGCTACATAGGTGTCTCTCGGGATCACCACCTATCTATGGTTGTGTGGCTAACTTTTATGTGTGATTCGACGGGATCATTTACAGTCTAACTCTCTTTTAGGATCATTCCTTCGAGTTCACCGAGAGCTCAAATATGTCCCTAATGGGATCGCTAGATAGTGTACGTTCGGGAGCACAATAGATATGTAGTACTTTTTTATAGGACTCTAACAGAATGTTAACAAAGACATAGCGGGACTAGTAATGGATCTCTTACTGACTATCAATTTATACTCACTCTTCTCTATGTTTAATTTTTCAAGCAAAGGTAGAGGTAGAGACAAGTTGACGAACAATAAGAAGTGACCGTAGTTCACCATAGGGGAAAGTTTATGATTTCTTTCGCACTTATGTTTTCAGTATTGATTTACAACATTTTATTTCAAAACTTGAGTGGAGTGGAAGATGAAGAAATGCATTTAACTTGAGGTTTGTACATGAAGCTAATCCTTCATTGTTAATAAAGATAATGAGTTCACCATAAGTTAAATTATCAAATGGGATTGTTTCTTGAAAAGTTTGTCTGATTGTTTGACGTACTTTTTCAGCGAATAATTTTGGTAATCCTGAAAGGAATTTTTCTTTCTAGTATTGATTATCGCAATTTGTTCGAGTAGAAACTTTTTGAACTCTGTACTTCCAATAGTTGAATCAAATCTTGAAAAATGACCTGTATACTTTAATTGTTATCCAAATTTTACTGTTTCATTAAGCGATCCAAATATACTTCATTATTTAATGCTTGATATTAAAATCCTAAATATGGGCTGGGAACCACAAATTGAATCCATCGTTGGAATTTTTCGAATACATTATAAATTAATGCACACAAATTTATCTCCTAAAGCTCTTAGAAGTACTCCTGATGAAAAAGAGAATAAAAGAGAACAATGGAAGAAGAAAAGAAAGAACATGAGCAAAAGCAACAAGCTACACTCCCTCAAACTAAAGCTTCCTACTCACAATCATATCAATTTACTCAAGTAGAATCCTCAATCAATGGAGGATCAAAAAGAGAAAAAGGCCCAAAAATTACTATTATCCAACAAGTTTCAAATTTTGGGATCCTCTATTCCTTCAAGGCCTTTATCTTAATTATCAATCCTTCTCCGATGAAGCTTTTGGGATCTTCCATCCCTTTAAGGCCTTCTACCGCAATAATCAATCCTTCTATAATCAAAATAGATTCCCCTGAAATTGAAACAAGAACACCAACTTTAAAAGACATAAAAAAATATTCAATTACAAAATAGTTATTCCAATAAAATTTTACATACAATATACAACCAAGTAGAAATAATAGAATCTAAGCTTGAACTTCATCATCACTCTATTAAATCACAACCTCAACCTATAGATAAAACAAAACCTTTATTTAAACCTTTTGAAATTTCAGATAAAGATTTAAAACTAATTAATTTCTTAAGTAAATAATCTAACAATATTTTGGACAAAATTAATCTCCAAATGCAACACTTAAATCTAAATACTTCTAAAAACCCACACATTATCATAAGAATAAAAATTCTAAAATTCTCCATGTATACCACGTTGTTCCAATCTTCTGCTTATTTCTCAAGTAAGTCCTTATTTTTCAACACCTACTTTACAAATTTCCCAATAATTTAATAATTTATTATTTTATTATTATTTTTAATAAATATTTAATTATTTCTTTCACACCCACTTTTCCATAACACTACTCATCTCATTTGTGTCAATCATGCAAAACCCACACATTATAATAAGCATACCACTTTATTCCTATTCATTACATATTAGTATGTCGTATGTCCACATTTCTCTATTCTTTGTCGCTTCATGTTTTCTCTCTACACCTGTGGTTTTGCACATTATCGTAAACATGTCACATTATTCCTATTCATTACATATTAGTATGTCATATGTCCATATCTCTCTATTCTTTGTAACCTCATGTTTTCTCTCTACACCTCGTACTATCCTATCATGCATGCACTCACATAGTAATGGTGAAGATGTTTATTTATAATAGGAATTTTTTGTTATGTAACTGTTAATAGGTTGTAACAACTTTAACAGCTTTACATTTAGTTAGCTAAGTAGCCTATTTAGTTAAATCAATCTACCCCACCCAAAATCAACTCGTTCCTGAGTTGGACTAATTAGCTAACTAGAATTCATCTGGGGTGTGGTAGGTCTTCAGGTCTGCTATGTTGAAAACAGAGCTAATGTGTAGGTCGTCTAGCAGTTCAATCCATCAGGTGCATGGTGTATGACTAAACCAACCTCCTATGTTTTGAACAAAATATTGTGATCAAAGGGATAAAATCGAGACAAAATCAAATATGGTCACTAAAAGATGAATCTCTTCATCGGCTATAAACTCAAAAAAGATGTTCCCTTGACTCTCACTTAAAGCTGATTTCAAAGAATCAATTTCAAAAGAATTAGCTTTTGAAGAAAATCCTTCAAGAATCTCATTTTCTTCATTATTCACTTCAAGTTCTTCGACGGTTTGAAGATCCATTTTCACCGCAACTAATATGTCATAGATATTGTTTGATTTTTACTCGGTGTTTACTACTTTTTCATCTTATTAGTTGGATTTTTCTTTACTGACCATTTCCAAATCAACATTTACAAATTCTTGTTCTTCAAATTTATCTTCATGATTTTCTATTTGAAAATTTTCCAACTATGATTTCTTTGTTTTTTCTTCTGTATATGAAACCAATTTGTCCTTGAACTCTTGCAACTAGATTGATGGTTGATCTATATGTTGAGTCTTTTTCTCCAATGAAGGATGATTTCTTGGAAAATTAGTTTGATTGGAACGTTGGGCCATTTTTGTTGGAATTTATGTCCTAAAACTTGTAGTTTGTATTCAAAATTCTATTAAATAAAATTGTCTTATTGATACTATA
>JBBPDI010089954.1:0-12239 GCA_037974545.1 Cucumis variabilis
CTAATCCCTAAGTTTATGGCATTTTGACTTGTCAAATTCATAAATTTGTGACATTGACTTGCTAACCCAAATGTATCAAGTTCAGTCACCTACCACCTTTTAATTGGAGAACAAAATCCAACTTTTAATTGGTTTATCTGGTCTGTAGTATATATCCCATCAATTTTCTCTAATTAATCTCAACTTTAAATTAAAAATTATATCTCATAGATGAATCACATTTAAACATATTTTAGAATTATCATAAACTTATTATTGGCTAAATTATAAAAATGTCCACAAGCTATAATGTGGTTTGTGTAAAAAATACCTCTCAACTTAAATAAGTTAAAAAATTGTCATTAAAATTTCAAAATGGGTTCAAAAATGCCTTTTATGGTTAGTTTTGGATGGAAACTATTAAAATTTTGTCTTAAAAATATCTTTGAACTATTGAAAAGTTTCATGCATACTCTTGAATTCAATTTTTTTTTAAAAAAATACTTTCATTGATATAAATTAAGCAAAAATCAAAATTTTAATTTTCATCACTATGTTGATATTTTTATCAATATTTTCACATTTTCATGTATTTGATATTAATAGAAGAGGTGAATTAATATTTCCTTAGATCTCAAAAGAATTTAGGAATCACACAAAATAAATATCACATTGACACTATTATAAATACAATATAAGTAATTGAAAAGTTTAATTATTTGAAAATAATTAAATAATTAAATTTATTTATAATTTTTTTTCAAAAATATCCATAAAAATCAAATTTTCTGTAAAATTAAGAATTTGATATATCCATCAATATCGATATATTAAATATTGGTTAAAACATAAAATTCTACAAATTCTCATAAAGTTCCAAAATAAAATTTTCTTCTTAAAACATATTAAAGCAATAATTAGTCAAATAAAAAAAATTTCACATTGATATATCTATCAGACTATCACTGTTTGTTAATAGTAAAATACATTTTTACTGTATATTTTAATTACAAAAATTTTAAAAAAAAACTATTGAGATTGACTGTGTTAGGTGATCTATTATTGTGTGTTAATAGTCAATTAAACTTAAAACTATGGTTTTAACTTTAAATTTTGGTTGATGAGAAAATTAGTTTAAAATTTGGATCAATGGAAGTATGTTTTAACTTTTTTTAGGCTCAAAGATATTTATGAAACTTTTCAATAGTTCAATGAGAGGCTCTAGAGGAAGAGTCCAAAAGTAGAAAGATCGGGCGAAGATGACCGATCGATTAACAGGCTTGACTTTAAAGGACTGGGGTTACCGAGGATCGAAGAAGGAGAAATTATAGACTTGAAAGGTCGAGACCTGTGAAAGAAAGGTCCAGACGCAAAGATCGTGGACTCGATACGAATGGAAAGAGAGAAAGAAGACTGACTTATCCTCCGATTTCTCTTGCTTACTGATCAAAGACTTTCTGCGAATGAAACTTCTAACGCCTCTTCCCCTAACCATAAGGGTAAATTTTGAACCCTTTTTAAAAGTTTAAGGGAATGTTTGGCGCACAAGTTCGAAATCAAATGCTTAGGAATTAAATAACTGTAAACTTATTTGATGGGGTTCTGATGCAGTGGAATTACAGATGCCTGTGTCTGGAGTGTAGGAATTGAGTGCAAGAATTGATAATCTAGATTTCTAATGTTTGTGTTTGGGGTGCTAGTTTTGAATTTCTAAGCTTAACTAATCTGTTTTTTTTTTCTTTTTTCTTTTTTTTTGTCAATTGTACAATCTAAATTTATCATATATAAAGTATTTAATTGATTTTTTTAATATTTTTTACATATAATTCAAATTTTTAACTTATTGATTTTTATGACAATAATGTAAAAACAAAAAAGTTTAACATTCAATAACAATAATTTTGATTACAGTTGCATTAATATGAATGGTCTAATTAGAAATAAAACTATTCAACAAATATAAAAAATTATGTAATCGGATGAAGTTTACAAAAGTTTCAGATAAGAAAAACATTAAAAAAAGTGTTTAATAGCTAGGTTTGAAAATAAGCATAGCAAAAGAGTCATGCAAAAGTGAAAGTCAAGTAGAGTTACATTTACTGATGATTATGGTTGTCTTCCTATGATACACATGCAATGTAATATTTAAACCACTTTTATTAAAAGAGTGTAAACAAAAATGAGTTTTTTTTTTTTTTTTGAAAAAACACTTTTTTTAAGTCAATCAAAATAAATCTTCTAGTAAGAGTGACCAAAGAAAAAAATTTATATTTAAATCCTATTTTGTACGCTAGGTATAACATAATCTTAAGTTTTAAAATTACATATAATCGTATGTTTTAAAATTTAATTATGTGTTAGATATATTCAAATTTTTAAGCTTTTGTTATTTATTTTCTTAAGTTTTACTGGGGAAGGGGATTTATATTTTTTCCATACAAAAAATGATAAAACAAAGATGAAAATAAAAATTCTAATATGTTCATTTATTTTTATTCTTAATGTATCATTTTATATTTTTATTTGAGTAATAAAAAATTTCTTTTTATTTTACAGATAGAAAACTAATTTTTTTTATATTTATTCGCTCAAAATAATAAGAAATTACACTAACTATTTTGACTAAAAACATCTTATTTAATACACAAAAATTATAAACAAATTTTTAATATTTTTGAGTCAAACTAACTCAAATTATTTTAATATTTAATTTATTTAACTTGTCATCTAAAAATTATTAATAGTAATAATTTTAAAATGAAGGTGAAAGTACTAGTTTAAATTTGAGAACTAAAATTTAAATATAAAAGAAAACTCCTTAATTTACTCCCCATGTTAAGTCCATGATTTTACATTATGGGCCTAATGTGGGCTTGACATCAAGCCCATCTTATTCTAAGCTAAGGGGCCAAACAATCCCTAAATGACATTTTTGAAAGGGTTGACAAATTAAGAGGTTTACTTTGGAAAAATAATAAATTTATTTTTAAATTGTTAGAATAGCAAAACTGAAAAATAAATAAATGGAACAATGTCTCAAATGCCCTTACCCAATTCAAAAACAGTCATAAATATAATTGTTCACCAAAAATCCAAATATCCTGTAATTAAATAACACACCCTTATTGAAATTGTGCACATTTAAGTATTTAAAACCAAAAATAATCCAGCTTCACTATCTTCCACTTTTGTAGATTCCACAAAATCTTCAAAGTCTTTGATCAGTTGCAGAAAAGATTGGAGCTTTAAGTTTCGTCCTCCTCGAAACCTTCAAAGTTTTCATACATTCAGTGGAAGTCAAAGGATTTTCTTCTTGCCAACCATCTTCTTCATCAAACTGATTACAACCATCTTTTTCATCAAACCGATTTTAGATTCTTTTTCGTTTCTAGCAAAGGTGAGCTTCTTCAAGAGATTTTCTTATTCGCTCGTTTGAGCTCTGCTTCTCAGAAAATTTTATTCTCAACACGATTATACTTCTCAATTGTTGCATGCACATTTAGGCGATCTTTGAAATTTTGCAAGGTCGGAAAGAAAAAATGTAAAGTGTAATATAATTTTAGTTTTTAATTATATTTTATATATAGATACAGTTGTGAATATAAATTATATTTTTATTATTCTTTTAAATTACAGCAACAATGTATCCACTTGATTTTTAGGACAGATACAGTGTAATTAGATCCAAATATCAAACATCAACCACATACCTTGTATTCTCCCTTTCTGTCTTCTATCTTCTTTGGTCTCTTCTAAAAGATCTAAAAATTAACATTATTTTAACTTCAAAAAAGTACAACAAAACTCCAACAACCACAAAGTCACTAAAATTTGGCGATTGATAGTGGCTGAAAGTTTTGGCATAATCGGTGAACGAATGCAGATGAAGGAGACCGACGCGACTGGGCCTGCGATGCGTAAAGAAACAAGCGACGCAAAGACGCTCGACTTCAGATGAAGTAAACAAGCAACTAACGGCGTGCAACGAGGAGACGTTTCCTTGCGGCTTAGTTCTCGATCAACAGAATGGAGGGGATAACTACAAAGGTAGAGATCTCGATTGGACGAAGACCACTCGAACGGAGATGGAGGTGTCGTTGGCGGCTAGGATTTGGTGAGAGTGAAGAAGATGATGAATAGTAATCAATCAAGTACCACGATTATAGGGGAAGATCAAAATTTTCTTAGAATAATCATATATACATTAAATGCATAATAACTATAGGGGTAAGATACAATTTTAATTTTAACAATCACAACTAAATAAATTGGTAATTACTTGATTTGAAACCTATAAACACGAAAATCTGGAATAAATTGCAGGCTTAAATCTAGGGGATTTTGATTCAATCAAATTCATTCCAAAAATAAATATTTATTTAATATTTTTACACAACTGAATGATTTGTATACACTGTATCTGTGATTCTTATTCTCATATTCTTGATGGATTTAACGATAATTACATAAAAGGATTTTATTTCCATATTCTCGATGGATTTAACGTGTGTATCATTAGTTTAATAAAAATTTTGTCATCTTATTCCTATAAACGAATTGCATTGCCATTATATTAACATTTATTCCATAAAATAATGCTTAACAATTTATTATTACTAATATGGTCAATCTGTTTATGGAATAGATGCTATAAGCATAATTATAGGGAAGATACATTATTTATATGAAGTTGTTATTATATAAAATGCATAATTTTAGGTAAAAGATATTATTTTAAATTCAAATTTTGAATCTTCCAACGAAACCTACAATAAAACAATAGCATTATTAATGATTTAATAGTGTGAATTAACTAGTGTGAATTAAATATGTATTGTTATATATATATATTAATAAAAATAAACTGTTAAGAATTTTATTTGAATGTATAAATAGGATAATCTGTTATAAATTTAAAGCATGAATCTAGCATAATTTCGTTAAATGAGATCAATAGATAAAATAAATATTTATTTAATATTATTATAAAATTGAATGATATACAAATACACCGTAATCGTAATTCTGTGTTATATCCTATTGTTTTACGGTGCATAAATACATTGTAACTAACAAAAATGATATTCATTCTATCAAGTAGTAAAATCAATTGAAAAATTATAAAAAAATATATATCTTATGTGATTTTACTAAAAATCAAATTATTTTTTATGTTTGCTATTTTTCAAAATGTACTATATTATTTTGCCATTCTCACAGTTATCTTTTTGTGAAACGTTTGAAAGTTTATTGGTTCTTTTTACACAAACTACAAAGTTGAATTGTATTTTTTTTCTTTTTTGTAATTAGATACAAAACTAGAAGAAGATTTGTGAGAGAAATTTGGATTAATATTGTTCTTTTTAAAAAAAATTAGAGAAATATGGATACTTTGCAAAATATTTAGATAAATGTGTGGTACTTCTCTCCTACGTGTATATCTCTCTTCTATGTCGTAGGTTCAACCTATAACCTATACTCTCTCTCATAGGCTATGGTTCAACCATGACCTATACTCTCCCACAAAAAAACTATCATTTTCTTAATTTTCACTTCTTAGGCACCATATTTTTTTTGGGATCTTTTAACAAATGTAACAAAGTGGCAAAATATTTACCCTTGTAGAACACTTTCAAAAACAAAAAAAGCACAGAGGCCCACAGTGAAAAATGCAAAAAATGTCCTACGATTAATTAACATCCAACGCGCCTAATATATTTGAGAAACATGTGTGTAATATATTTGGGAAACTATCGTTTAGATTTGGCACATGATCGTTTAGATTTGGTCGTTTAAATTTTGGTAGTCAAAGATTTTTTTCAAGATTTTTTGGTACACGATCATTTAGATTTGACACACGATCATTTAGATTTGATGGTTTAAATTTGGGTAGCCAAATCTCAAAGATTTTTTTTCAAAATTTTTTGGTACAAGATCGTTTATAATTGAGAAACCATCACATTTAGATTTGACAAATGATTGTTTAAATTTGGTTATTTTTTACACACGATCATTTACATTTGGCAATCCAATATCCCTACGATTTTTTCACGATATTTTATATTTGACACACAATCTAAACACAACCACATGTTAGTTTGAAAAAAATTTGCAGAAGGAGAGAAAAAGATGATAGAAAAAAAACCAACCAAATAACAATTTGAAAAAATAAAAAGAAAAATAGTACAAAAAAGAATATGGAAAGAAAAGACAAACAAAAGTATTTTTAAAAAAATGCAGAAGAAGAGAAAAGGACGATGGAAAGAAAAAAATTAGAGAAGAAGAGAAAATGACGATGGAAAGAAAAAATCACAGAGGAGAAAAAGAAAACGATTGCAGTAGAGAAGAGAAGAAAGACGATGACAAAGAAGGGCAAATTTGGAACTTTTTTAATAAAATGGTCAGTTTCATGGGCATTTTCATTTTGTTACACAGATTGTAAATATTTTGTCGGTTTGTTATATTTATGAAAATTTTTCTTTTTTTTTGTTTTTTCAATTTTCTTATTTTTTTAATTTGTAACTGATAAATATTTAGCAAAAATTTTAAATTCTCTTCCCTTTGTTTTTCGTTGTAAAAATTTGTAATTATATTTTTTAATAATTAAAAAAGAATACGACTGTTGAACCGTCTTTTAAAATGATTTGTGAATGAAAAATTAATTCTAAATTAAAATGTATGTGTTGAATAAGAAATTTTGAGACCAATCACAAATTGCCACATCATTTATTAAATTAATGATAAAAAGTGTAAATAATTAAATTTAGGACTAATTAAAATTGACATGTGTTCCATATTAAAAATTGAAAACATAAATTGGCCAATTCTGATAATGCCACTTGTTTTCATCCTAACCGTTGGATCAAGTTAATTATGTTGGTTCAATTAAATATTATTTACGTAGGCTAGGTTTAATTAAGCCCAAAAAAATAAGCTTAATTAAGCCCAAAGACTAAATATAACCTAAATCTATATGGTTAAGCCCATGGGTCTAGTCCATGAACCAACCAAACCCAAACCCATAAAGTCCACTAGAGAACTCTATAAATAGAGGAGTTTCCGCATTTGTAAGGGGTGAAAAATTTTGACTACAGAAGGCCTACAGAGAATTCTTCCAAGAACTAGAAGACTCCTTGACTCCTGAAGTTGACCACCCTCGAAGATCGAAGCGCCTTTGAAGATACAAGCTTTCTTCTAAAACTCAAACTTTCCTCGAAGATTGAAGCTCCTTCGAAGATACAAACTTTCTTCCGAGACTTCAACTTCAAGAACATCACATGCTCTGCTTTCTCAAATCAAGCAGCGACATTCAACCAACTTGAAGAACATCACTTACTCTACTTCTCCAAATCAAGCGTAGACGTTCAACAAATTTCAAGAACATCACGAACTCCGCTTCCTTCAAATCAAGCCAAGCATACAATCGAGAGAGAATGAGAGGATCAAATTCTAGAGATCGAACCACATCACATCAAATCATCAAGAATAAAACATCAACACTAGTTCAACTGCACGAATTAAATTTCTCCAGAAATCTCGTGGGAACAAATTGTTCGCAATGTAGATCATCTACAACCATTGAACCTTTTAGTCCTTGTCGCTTTAGCCGGCAATTTGGGTTTTATCAAGACGTACCATATGGATTAGACAAAAAAATTCCTGAAGCCAATTTTGCCAATGTACGATATTATTAGATGATTTGTGTTTGTGAGAACATACTTTCCTAAGTATATCTTCCTGCATCCGCTCTTAACTCGGACACACATATTACTTCTCATTACAAGGTTTGGTGGCTTGCAAAACACGGTGATTACATCCAAGAAAGAGTGCAACATTTGATAGATCGTCCCACTCCCTCTCTCATCAAATCGAAAATTGTGGAGAAAACGAAGGGAAAAAATGCTTGATGGATAATTCATCTTCTTCTACACCATTTAAACTTCATATTAAAGGTGGTATTGACAATGTGGGTAAGGACAACCGCTTATTGGTAGCTGTCAAGCGTCCTTCTGAACATAGTGAGGATAGCCAAAGCAGCAATGATGGTCGTCATTGGAAGAGACCTAAGAAGCCCAACAAACAGTCAATTGATGATGAAGAGCTTCCTATTGAGGTCCCCGATGCCGCACAATTTTTTTATGTCCTCTCCCCCATGATTTCTTTTCGTCTCTCTTTTTACTTATTTATTTATTGTATTTTCTCTCCTTTATTTCCACTCTTATTTTTTGTTTATTAATATTATTACAGTCCTCTTTAGGTGATCATGATCTACACATCGAAGGAACCTCAAAGCCGATGGTGAATCTAGAAGGCGACAACGATGTACTTACTTGTAGTGAGAACTTTAAGACACCTATAAGTGCGACTATTGGGTCAGCTCGTCCTCTTGTGATCAAGGGGTCCCCTCAACAAGTGGAAGGAACGAAGTCTATTGCAGCTTCTGAGATTTCTCATTTTTGTGCCGACAGTTTAATTTCCAAACTCCGACGACAAACTGCCATAACCTTGTGGGAAAATCTACGACAGAAAATCATTCGTACCCCTTTTGAACGAGTAAGTAGTCTTGAACCAAAAATGCATAAGATATTTGATGCAATCGCAACTAGCGGCAGTAACAACCTTATCGTTTTGAGGGAACTTGTGGATGGTTACTTCTGAGGTGTCGAGAACCATAATCAGATACATTCTTCATTCTTACTCCAATCAACTAAGGATGCTCAGTTAACAGAGGCAAAAGATTTTGTGAAGACTCTACGGGTTGATGAGAGTCGTATATTAGCAGAGACCAACACCATCAAACGTTGCCTTACACAACTATCTGCTAAGGAGGCTAAACTAGAAGCAAAGCTAAAGGTGGTGCGGACTGAGTCTGCTAAACTTTTTGGCATAATTTCCAAGAACTACTTGGAGCTGAAGCGGAAGCAACATGAGATTTCAAAGACTTGCGAGGAAATTGATAAACTCGAATGTGTCCCAATCGTTGGAGATGTTGATGCTACTATACTATCAGCACTTCGTGAATCTTTAGGAAGCACACTAGAGGAGCTGAAGAACCTTAAATGGACTCCATGATTCACTGCCTATTATTTATCTATTTCTGCTATTTTAATTTTTAATTTATTTTTGTCAGAAATTTATAATAAAACCTTTATTCTTTGATTATTCGACTTCTCATTTTTTTATCAAATGCAATTTGTCATTCATTCATTTTTTTTACTTGACTTAACTCAAAGTTTCCTTTAAGCTGCCTACGTACCTTTTATAATCTAGGGATCAAGTCATAACGTAGTTCAAGTTTTTTCTTATTTTTTTTTTGGTCATTCACCTTTTAAGCTCTTGTGGACTAGGAGCACCATGCAGTTTAGGCTCTTGTGATAAGGAGCTTTACACATTTAACAATTTATGTTTTTATAAAAAAAACTTGTTCACCTTCTTCATTTGTAAAATTTGTGAATATAATAAGTCTTGGCTTCACGATCAAGGGACCTTCTGTGTTAATGTGAATAGACAACTTCCTATTCCTGTGTGATGGGACATGACTGTGAATCTTCTCGTCATTGTTTTCTTCATGAAATGATTTTACCTTCAAAGTTTTCATCTTTTTTTCGTGTTGATAGCTTGTTATCTTTAGTCGATCAAAAGCAGATGTTGAAGATTGATCTTTCTTTGATGTGGAAGTACTCAGCCTTTTGAAAGCTGAGGTTCGAGTGGAAGTAGACGTTGGACATTGGTTTTCTTCTTCTTTTATGGCCATACTCAATCTTTGAAATACTAAAGATCGAGTAGTTGAAGGCTTGATACGATCAAAGACAGAAGTCCTTTGCTTAATTTCATTTGAATTGTCGACTTCTTCTATACTGACAGCATGACATGTAGTGATCTCTAATACTTCCTTTGAGTGATGGTTAAAGAAGCTTCTTGGGAGAAATTCTAACAAAGTTACCGGTTGTTGAGGTTGGAGAAGATTATTATCCTCCTCTTGCATAGGCTTAGGCTTCCATGTCTTCTTGTTTCTTTTCCCCTTCTTTTTATGGGAGATGCTTCCTTTTGCATGCTTTTGATGGAATGACGATTCCGTTTGAATGGAATTTGGTTGTCTTCTTTTTTGGCGAGTCACAACTATCCATCCTTCGTCACTATCTTTAGCCGGCTCTTCTTTGTTTTGGGAGTCAGTCGTCACGATCCTTTGTTGGAATTGAACAACTATAGGTTAAAAAGTCCCAAATTGAATTATGTTTTTCCTTTAATCATAAAGTTGTGTTGATGGTGGAACACTTGAAGTCATTTCAACTGCAACATGATTTGTCTGAGCTACTTCATCCATATCCAGTTCGATCTTCTTTTCACGAGCCAACTTTAGAATCAGCTCATTCAAAACGAAGAATTTTTCAACAGGATGACTAATGACCCGATGGTACTTACAGTAGTTAGGTCATCTACTTTTCCTGCTTATTCCGATCGTTTACATTCTGGCAGTTGAATGAGTTGTTTGTCTAGCAGCTGCTCTAACATGTCTGCAACATCAGAGTCGGGAAATGGATAAACTTTTTTCTGCCTTTCTTTAAGAGTTGGTCGATGCTTCTCTTTTCCATCATTCTTTCTTTCAATTTTTGTTTCTTTTCTTTTGAATAAAGATTTCAATGGAGACTCATGAACAACCATAGACTAGTCAATAACACTATTTGTGATATTTCTAATGTCGTTGATTTCATTCTTCCCCCTTTATACTTCAGAGATTAAGAAATCTTTAGTTCCTCTATTAGCGATGCTTAATTCCATGTCGTGGGCACTAGTTGCTAATTCTTCAAATGTATGGGGTTTTATTCCCTGCAAAATATAGAGAAGTTCACAGTGCATGCCTTGGGTGCACATTTCTACAGCTGACAGTTTGGTTAATCGATTACTGGTTCTCTCCCTTCCTTTGTTTTGTGTTTGTAAGCTCCATCATGCTCATTGTGTGCCCGATGCTATAAAAGCAGTTGAGGAACTCATTTTCTAGTTGTTCCCAACTATCAATGCTTTCTAGCTCTAGATCGGTATACCACTCAAAAGTATTTCCTTTCAAGCTTCGAGCAAACTGTCTAACTAGTTGACCTCCTCTTGATCCTGCATTCTCACATGTTTCGACGAAGTGAGTAACGTGTTGTTTCGGATTGCCCTTTCCATCAAACTGTTTGAATTTTGGAGGCTGGTACCCAAACGACATTCTCAAGTTGTCAATTCTCTTGGTGTACGACTTAGAGTACATGAAAGAAGTCTGAGACGGGCCTCCATACTGAGCTCTGATAGAGTTTGTGATCATATCTTGTAATTGTTGAACTGAGAGAGAAGCCACAGAAGTTGATTGTTGTTGTGGTTTATTTTCTTGCACCACATTCTTCCATTTGTCATCAGCTTTAACAACAGGAGTTTGACTCGATTCAGTAGTTTCATGAGTTTGCATCTGCTCTTTTAAAGCTGCAATTTCTTAGTCTAGCTTATCAACAACCTTCATCAGGAGATTAATTTTCCTCTCCATCTCTGCCATGGCAGCCTCGACCGTTACATCAGCCGTCATGACAGACATTACATCAGGGTGTGCTTCTTCCTTTGACCTGTTAGAAGCAAAATTAGAATCATTATATAAAGAATTTTCCTTGATGATAATTCCATCTTTAGAAGATTCCATCAATTGGTTAAGGATGCTCTGCTCTATGGTGGAACCTTGATCTTGCTCTTGGACAATCACCTTAGAACTACTACGGGTGACAGGTCCTGTGTAGGTGTCGCTTGCAGCTGAAGATTTGGATGCAACTTTCTTTGATGCCATTGGTTTGCTTGTAGATTTAGATGACAAGAGAGAGATGAGAGGTAGAGATTGTCCCACTGTGCGTGCACAATTTGTTCTCACGAGATTTCTGGAGAAATTTTGTTCGTGGCGCTGAACTGGACTTAGTCAGGACATTTGATGGGAATTCCATCTGGAGTATGAGTTAAGCGAGGACGAGAAGTTTTTTTTGGCTTTCAAGGTGGCAACTTTGGATACTTTACCTCAGATCGCGTAACCCAGAAAGATATCCATTTGCTTACAGGGATTTGAGAGCGATTCATGCGTTGAGAGGCAATATGATAATAGGTTGCAAATAAATGCTTGCAAATTTTTGGACATGCGTCAGGTGATCTTAACAAGTCTTGGGGGCAAGAAATACTTTCTTCATAAAATCTACCTTTAATAGGGAGTCCTCCTAGCATCCATAGGTCCCATAAGGAGATGGACATCT
>JBBPDI010089999.1:0-12231 GCA_037974545.1 Cucumis variabilis
CAAGATTAATTATTAGAAGCTATTCTTTTCTCAAAGAAACCAAGGAACCGTACTTCAAGATCAAAATTAAGCAATTGGAAATTAAAGAACTCTAAGAATTGAAAATTGCACAGTTAATTTTCTAAAAGTTTACCTTAACCATGCATTTGAAATGAAAAATCTTCACAAATTGAGGGGAGAATTTGGTAGAATCTTGAGAAAATAAATGGTAATTGAATCTCGGAGTAGAGTTGAAGAAAATGAAATTTGATATGAAAATTGTGGGGAGAAATGGGTATTTAAAGAAATCAAATGAAAGTAACTGTTGCCAAGCTCAAACCCTTGATGTTGAAGATGCGTGGATGTGGAAAAATGGCTAGAAAGGCAGAGTTTTTCTAGAAAGTTGTAGATTAATTACAAAAATGCCAGAAAATATATTATGGAAGATGACCTTGAAGTGGAACACGGTACAAAAAATTGATTTTTTTAATTTTAAATTATTTACAACTTTGCATAGATCTTCATTTTGCCCGTTCTTCTTCATTTTAGCTCCATTTTAGATTATTTTCATTCCATTGTTCTTGTATCAAAGTCTAGATTATTATTCTCTATAAAAAGATTAATTTTGTAATACCCGTACCTTTTAACCCATTTTGTTGCTAGAAAGTTTGTCCAAGTGCCTCGAGCTAAGTCAAGGATCTCGGGATGGCATCTCAGGACAGATTGAAGTAAAGAAATTGCACGAAGGTGGCATCTCGAGACAAAAATGTTAAAACTCGGTCTTACTCGACCGAAATAAAAGACAAAGAAAGGTTGAAGTGAAAATCTCAAGTCAGCTTTGAGCAATCTTGAAAGAGATGGAAAGTAAAGCCCAAATCCCGATGCATCTCGACTTTGTGGTAGATTGAGATGAAAAATATAAGGGTTTTAAAGATGGATCTCAGAGCATCTTAGGGCCACGTTCGGCTGAGACTAGAAGTAGAAAAGGAATTTATTGGAGCTCTCGGACATGATCTCAGGCATGTTCGATCGAGAAGTGTAAAGATCTCGATGGATCTTGGGCCAATCTTGGTCGAGATCACTTAAAGACACACGATGGATAGACTTCTGAAAATTTTTATCCCACAAAGGCTAGCGTTTTTTTGGGATGCAAAGAGCATTATAAGTACAACAAACTTCCATTTCACTCATTTCTCACCATTTTGACTTCAAGAGCAAGTAAAGAGAAGTTAAGTTTCCTTGTAAAAGTGAAGTCAAGTCAAGAGGGTAGTTCAATGCCAAGCTTCAGTTGGGTGTTCGGTCAAGAGTCATCTGAGAAGGCAATGGTGTTGGCGAGTTAAGCTAAAGAGGAAGAGTAGAGCTTGTGGCTAGATCCAAGTAAGTCCAAGTTTCTTCTTCTTTGTTTAAGAAGCTTAAGAGCAAGTTTCCTAACATAGGGATTGTTGTTTTAGGCTCTAAATCTGTTGGGAGTGTAAGCCCTCATTCTATTCTCCTTTTATGTATATTAATATTCCCTTAGTTGTAAAAAGTAATTTTAAAATCTAAGTGTAAATTTGTTATGGGTTGAATTTTGTTATGAAAAAAAATTTAGAAGCAATTTTGTTTTTATATTGATTTGGAAATTTAAAAAGTGATGTAAAAACAAAGAAAATAGGCAAAGCTAAGGTTGGCTTTGAGTTGGGGGCATAAAGGTCATTTCATATTTTATTTAAGAAAACTATTAATAAAATAAGGAAAAGATCTAAAGTCTCTTCTTCTCCTTCTCCATTCGAGATTCTTCTTTTTCTTTGTAGTGAAAGTCGATCGCCCCCCTCTCTCTCTCAACTTCTCTTCCGCAGATTTGGTCAATTGCGTAGCAGCAGACTAAATCTGCGTTTGATGAATTCGTTGCGAGTAAATTGGGTTACAAATTTTTCAAGCCGACCTGAGTTCGCTAAAAGTCGTCGCGCCACTCATCACCCACTGCTCCTTGGCGCTGCGCCTTGCCATTGCTAGCTTGTTGGATTTGTTTAGGAACATGATTTTGGTACTTTCTTGTAAGTTTGATGATTTTTCTTGAAGAGTTTAACCTATCCATTAAGTTTCTACTGTGATCTCACCATAACCATAACATTTTGATGCTAGATTTGAGTTCTTAAAAGGATTTAACTACTATCTAGCAGAGAAGGAGTAAAATTTGGGTGTTTGACACAAATTTGGGTAAGGATATGATGATTTTAGTGTATTTTAGTTGAGTTTGTGGAAGATTTATGAATACCCATTGAGTTTCGACTTTATTTTCACAATATCCATTACATTTTGATGCTAGATTCGAATTTTAGAGAAGTTTGAGCCGCTGTCCAACCATTTGGAAGCTTGAAATTAGGTTTTTTGGCACCACTTAAGTAAGGTTCTAATCTTTATGGAGTTGATCTTGAGTATCCATAGAATTTTAGTGATAATATTGAGTAGCCTATGATGTTGGATGCTTGATCTTGAATTTAGAAGATAGTTAACATGTTGTTCATCGAAGTAAAGACTACTTTATTAAGTTCTTAGTAAGGTTTGGAATAGTTTTCACAGACGTGGTCTGGTGTTTATTTTGCTTTAAGCAACACAAGAATAATTAAAATGTAAGGTTGAATGTTTTTGAAAGTTTATTCAATTTCAAACAAGTTTTGTGAATAAAGCTTGAGCAAATTTTAGGCTAAGTGAACTATTCATGGAGTAGAAAATAGGTCCCAAATTTTTCACGTGATTTTGAGATGCCTCTGGTTTTTCAACTATTCTAGAGTCTACAGATGCAACTAAAAGACCTATTGGATATGGTTGGAAAGCTTATTCAATTTCCTATAACTTTCATGCAGCAATCATTAACCATTTCTGACTGAAAATATGTTTAAATTTAGGAGGAAACTAGGAGGTTGCAGAGAATGTCATTTTAGAGTACATGTTTTTCAAGGTAATTCTGGAGAACTCTCTTCAAGTAAATTGTAGAGGGTCCCAAAATGAAGACTTTGATATAAAGTACATTAATTTTTATTAAGTATTGAAGAAGTTATGAATAGTTGAAATTAGACTACTGAAGCTAGAAATTTCTTGAAATGTATGAATAATGATTTTATTTGTTAGGTGTAGAATTCATGAGCTCCATAGTTTATGTTGTTGGGATTTATGTCCTGAAACTCGTAGATTGTTAATAAAATGTTATTATTGTAATAATTGTTATTGATTACATTATTAGTCTTGTCTCAATAACCCAAATCCAATAAACTAACATCCTAAGCTGTTTAATGAGTCTTGAACAGTATGTAGAGACATACAAGGATCGATGTTCAAGATCAACTTAAAGGATTTATAGTATAGGAATAAGGTTGGATACCTTATCTTGGTAATACTATGGATACGACTCATTTTATATTTGATACAAACGCAATGATCCAGCGCGTTCGTGTAGTTAACATGTTCCTAAGTGGTTTGAAAAATCATAGACCTTAGAGGTATAAAATGAATTTAGGTGGCCTTATGAGGTATTTTACAAATAGTTGTAGCTCGTGTTACGTGAAGACAATGATGAGACCTTAATCTAAGTTTCAGGTCAAATTGAAATGGAAAAAGCGTATAATCTCGACAGATCAAGTTATTAAGGTGAGTGGTTACTTTCAAACATCTTATATGAAAATTGTTTTAAATGTACCGTTGAACTTAGTATGTGAATAAGTGTTGGTAGAACTTTCTTTTATAAAAGTCTACTATCAATAATGATCTCTATCGATGTGAATTTGTAATATGTGTTCTTGAACATGATTTGATTTAATTACGATTTACGTGAGTTATGATCAAAATTTGTTTTATAATGTGTTGATAAAATATGTTTACTTTGGTTTCATCGATGAGAATGTTTTCTGTTTATTAAGAAAACTCTGTTTTAGCTTTGAATTTCTTGAAAAAGTATGAAACATATTTATAGATGTTGGTTTATGATAATGGAATGTGAATGTTGGTTTTCGAACCACAAAACCGATGTACCAAGGTGATTTTACTCGTAGACTACGTGAATGTGTTTCTATAACACCAACTATGGTTGTCAAGGGGTTTTGAGGCTGAAAGAGGCCATGATCAAAGATCCGAGAACTTGAGCCTAGGTGAAGATGTTGATCGAGAATTGTGATATGACTTTAGGCCTAACTTAACCCATGGTGGGTGGCTTTGTGTGCATACAGGAGCGGATGGATGTTGTTACTGTGGGAGGTACTAAATATGTGTAAGCTCCGTTTGGCTGCATGTTTCCTTGTGGATATGGATCACGTGTGAGCTATTCTGGGATGTGTATTTAGTATGCTATCATGGTTGGATTAGATGGATGTTGTTATTGTGGTAGGTGTTTAGTATACAAGAGCTCCACTTGGTTGCGTGTTTCCTTGTGGATATGGATCACGTATGAGCTATTCTAAACCGTGTATTTAGTATGCTATCATGGTCGGATTGGATGGAGGTTACTATCGTGAAAAGTACTAAATATGCGTGAGCTAGTTGTGGCTACATGATTCTTTGATCATGTGCAAGCTATTCTTGGTTGTATATTTAGGTACCTTGCCATGGTCGGATTGGCTATAAGTTTGTTGGTATTACTTGTGAATTATGGAAATATATGATTTTAAATTTTTAACTATTATTTCGTTATGGATGTATATTTAAACAGTTTGAAAGTATTGTTTTACGAGCTTTTACTTTTAAAAACTTGCCACTTACTGAATTTTTAGCTCATGTTTTTAAATGTTTTCTTTCTCCCAGGTAGCAGTCAAGAACCAAGCATACATTGAGCTTCCCATCATTGATTGTAGATTATTATTCTTGCGTGTATGTATATACTTAAGTTTTGTATTGCTATTTGGGCGATTAGAAGTATCGAGAGTCACGATGAGTATATGTGCTTTGAGAGGTAACTCATTAGATTATGATAATTTGTGTGTAATATCTTGTTTGGATTTTATCACTGCTTGAAACTCCTGAGCTGTTTGGATGTGTGTGGTTTAGCACACTTATTTTGTGTTATGGGATCAAAATTCGGTGTGTTGTTTGTTGAAGTTAATGGTATTTATTAAGTTCTTGGTAAGGTTTGGAATGGTTTTCACAGACCATCACTGGTTTTTATTTTGGTTTGAGCTACACAAGAAGAATTAAAATGTAAGGTTAGTTTTATTTCAAAGTTAACTCATTTTCCAACAAAAGTTGTGAAGGAAGTTTGAGCAAATACTGAAGTTTAGTTAATAATTTTTGTAGACGAAGTTGGGTCACAGAATTTTAAAATAAATTCATAAAGTCTCTGGTTTTTTTTAGTATTCTAAATTGTACTCTTTGTGTTAGGAGCTCTTTTTGGTATGTTAAATTTTCTACAACTTTTGCGAAGAAATTGTGAACTAAAAACGAAGGAAACTAAGTTAAATTCAAGATCAAAATTGGAAGTAAGTAGAAGATGCGAGTTTGCCTTACCTATGTTTCGAGCGAATTCTGTGTTAATCCATGAGGAATCTCATTTTCATTCCTTGAAGTAAGTTGTAGAGGGTTCTAAAATGAAAATTTTGATACAATTTACATAATTTTTATTAAGTATTGAAGAAGTTATGAGTAGTTGAAGTTAGCCTATTGAAGTTGGAAATTTTCTGGAAAAATATGGAATAAAGGACCCATTGAGCTTGAACTAAGTTGGATGCTCATTGGGTTAAGTATCAAGTTTTCAAGTTTAAGAGTTCATAAGTGAAATGTTTAGTCTAATCTTAGGCGCTTTGTAGATTCTAGGACATTAGAAGCATCAAATAAACTTTTTATACCTATATTTTCATTCTATAAATGGCCAACTTCAGTATTGAATTTCTCATAACTCACTCATGCAAAATCACTCATTTTGGTCTTGAAAGTTTAGAAATTGAGTCTAGTTTATGAGATATGGTTGCTGTGCATTTTGGATTAAAGTAAGTTTGCATTTTGATCAAGACAAGATGAGAAGGTCATTTTTAAGGTGAATCGGAGCAAGGTTCACTTTCAGAGGGTTACAAGACTCATTACTTGGAATTTTCCTTTTCAAATTTGAGGTATGTGAGTTAAGAAAATTTAAAGAAACTTTGTAGAAGGAAGTGTTGTCAAAAGAGTTATAGATTCTATGTTATGATTTTTCAAAATTGGGTCATGTATTTTGGATGAAAATTGAAGTTATGGGAAGTAGGTAAGGGTTATGCATGCTAGGCAAGAGGAGTAGGCATTTTGGAAAAAAAGAGGTTATTCTGCATGGTGGTTGGTGTTGGACGCATGACTTGTGTGTACGACTAAGACAACACAGAAGGAGGACTGCACAGGACGCTAGGCACACGGCCAAGTGAAGGGTGTGGCGTGCCTATGTATGAGGTTAGCATGCGGGCATGCCCAGCGCACGACCAAGGTCCTGTCGCCCACCAATGCTTACCAGACAGAGTCATGACATGATTTTGGGTCTTTTTGGATAATTTTGGAAATTTTAAGTACACTTTCAATTTTTTCATAGTCAAGGGAAATCAATGGATAACTTTACCATATTTTCAGGACAAGAGGAGATTGGGCAAATTTATAAGCCAAGGATTTAGGCTTGTATTTGTGAGGGAAAACTAATTTATTTAAAGTATTGCAAAGCATGTTCAAAGCCATGATTTATGAATGAGTTATATTAAATGTTTAAGCTATTTATGAATTGTTTTCAAGCATGTTATTGTTTAAAATATTACTATTATTGAATTTATGTTTAAGGATTATTAAAGAGTAAGTTAAAGATTTCTTAATGCAAAAACGACTTAAAGTTTATGGTTTAAAAATGTTTTATTAAAACCAAGCTATTTCAAAAATTACTCGTTACTAGGAAGGCTTAAAATTTACTCTACGGGACATGAATAAAATTACTCGTCACTAGGCAGGCTTAAAATTTACTCATAATGGGGTGGGATTAAATTACTCGTATAGGGTAGGATTAAATTACTCGTAACGGGCAGGATTTGAGATGCTTGAGTTTCGAGCAGGAAAAACAAGGATTCGTGTTATTGATTCTAATTGTTTTAAGGTTTAAAGCTTTCAATTTACGATTCAATGTTTACAGTTTAAAAACATTTATGAAAAGTATTTAGAAAAATACTACTCACTGGGCTCATTTAGCTCATTCTTTCCAAAATGTTTTCCACTTTTGAAGTAGAGATTGTGTTATCGGAGCCTAAATCATTGCTATCTGTCTGCTGAAGTGTTTAATCGTTATCGTATGTATTACATTTAGTGTTGTTATTAGTCTTTAGAGTTAGGTTGGGTTTTCGGTGTTGGGTTTTGTTATGTAAATAAGGTTTCATGTTGTCTGTATAAACTTATCTAAAGGTTGTTTTAATTAAGAAAAGTTTCTTCCAATTCTATTTATAAGTTACGTGTTATAACTTCTGTTGTTGTTCATTGTTTTATGGGTTAAGGTTAAGGTTAAGTTAAGGGTCAATTGATGTCATTCTTGAAGTAAGTGATATCGATTGACTTCACGCGCCACGTCTTAGGCAAGCAAGCAAATGTTCGGGATGTGGTGTGACATATTGCATGAAAGGCATCTCACATGGCTTAAATCACCTACAATGCAAAGACTTTCCTACAGCTTTCTTAATGCAAATTAGTTTACATTCCATAATCATCTCATTCCATTCTACCTTCTACAGAAACCCTCAGTGTAAATAATAGGATTTACATAATTTTACATTTATAATGTATAGATTTATACCACTTTAAGTTGAAGTAGGCTTTATAACTAAGATTGATAAGAAAGTCCTTGTGTTCGACCCTAGCTTTTTCAAGAAACCTCTCATTTCGCTTACACTTGGACAAGCAAGAGGAAAACTTGTACTCAACACAGACTTAGAGAAGTAGCAACACATGGCTAGGATGTGAACTTTTTATAGTATCATCCTTGCCTAGAGGTAAGGTTAGCACCTTTTATCGCAATAACCTTGTCTCCTCATGTTGCAAGTTGCAAAAATAGAGCCTTAAATGAGAAATCAATGAAATTAGTAATAAATGGATGAGATGTCACATCTCAACTCGGAGCGCCTCCTCATTGGACTCGAAATGTGGCATGAAGCCGAGCGACATTGTTCTTCTTCTAACAATCCATGTCAATCCTACTTAACCTATAACTCTTATCTAAAACCTTTATGACTTTAACCATAACAGGCAGGGAAAATGTCTATACTTGAAAACAATGAATTTAAAATCTTTACCAAACATCCTCAAGTTTACCCAATCAACAGACAATTTGTTCAACAGTTTTATATAGCCAAAACAAAGCTCAGAGTCCCAATCAAACAATACTATTGTAAAACTCAACAAATTCAAACTAAAACTCTTAAACTAGTCTATTATAGACCACGACAACTAAGTCCTCTCTTAGCTTAATTAAAAATCATCATGCATGCATAGAATGAGCCATACAAAAATATAATCAACTTCTAGCAGAGTAGGTAGATACTTTAACAGGCACTTGAACCACGATTTCTAACTGTAGGGAAATTAAACATTGAAAGGATGAGCTATAAAGCCTTGTAGTGACAACTTTTAAAAAAAACATGTTTACTGAAACAGGTATGCAACACATATAATACAATTTTATAAAGTACTTTTCTAGGCAAATATTTATAGCAAAGCAACTCATGGCTAATTCACTAGCTTGACCTTACTACGTTGTGGTAGTTCATGCACATTACCCATAACATCTTCCTTTCTAGCTTTGTTTTACGATATAGTAGGGCACGCTCTGTACTCCCATTGTCCTCGTCGTAGTGGGGCATGTCGCACTCACGACCACATCATTGTCATGAGTACACTCAACATCAACAACCAAATAATCTTTTCTGTGCACATAATAATCATTAAAATCTCAGTCTCAATCTCAGTCATGTATCTAGCATTCCCTTTAGAAATATTAGAACATTTAATCATGCTTTGCTTTTAAGATTTGCTAGCTTAAATCTCAACTTATCTTAACTCATACTTAACTTTTAAAGCTCTTTAACTTAATGCCACTCTTACATCATGTACTGCCTAAACTTATCTATCACTTAGATAGATTTTCATAAACTCAGAATTCAAATAATTAGCTTGGAAATCTCATGTTGAAGGAAACATGTTCAACTTGAATGCTTTTAAACTTAGATAATTATGCATGCATATTTATAAATCTCGTCAAACATTTCTAAACTTGAAACTCATGCTTTGTAATACATTTATAACTCTCAAAGCATGCTATAAACATAACTTAATAAACAAGTTAAGAAATTCATTTGAAACTCATTTTTGTCACTCGCTACTTTTGGTAAGACTCTCAATTTGTAGATTTGCCCTATTTCCTCTTTCCTTGGAAATAACAAGAAAATATCAAATTACTTCGGGTTCCAACTAAAGGAAGCTTCTCCAACGTCTTTACCTTTTTCCTTTTCTACTCAAGAGAACTCTTTTCTTACTAACCTTGATCTCTTTGAACTCTTAGGTGGTCTTAGCTAGCTGATCAAGACCGTTTTTTACAAGCTTGTCCTATCTCAAAACAAGCTTCTGTACAGATTTAGAGTTCGAAATCAACATCCAAATCTAGAAAACTTGCTCCAGGGTTTCTTAAACAAAGAAGAGGAATTTTTAACTTATTTGGATCTAACCATCAATCTCTAAACCTTCGTCCTTAGCTTAACTTAAAATGATGAAGAACTAAGGTACTTTCTTCGAGAATGGTAGTTTTAGAATTTCTTTCTTGAGAATCTTGTCTAATTGCTTTTTAATTTCTATCTTTAGTTGAAATTCCAATCTTGCTTTTGTAATTAATTATTGTTTGATTGGCTTGATCACCCATGATTGCATGAATGTACTTAAATCTTTAATGGCCCTAAGCATGTTTTTTTAATCAAGATTGATTGGATGTTGTTGATTTGATATCAAGCATGTCTTCCTTTAGATCTTATCTTTAGTTTCAACTAGAATTTCAATTAATTAATCATTCTTGAGATAGAGGCTTTCCTTGCTCTGAAATGTCGCGACATTGAAACCTTGAAACTTAATGCAAATTCTAAAGATTACATGGAAGTGGCTAAGATGAAAATGATTTCTTTGAATTTAGTATGAATTAGACTTATTCTTGATTCATTAACAAAGGTTAGTTTTCTTGAACTAATTAGTCGTGGATTGAATTAGATTGCAATGAATTTATTTGTTCGATGATGGAAAGTTTGCTAGAACGATCCACTCCCACTTTAACTTTGTTGAGAGAATTAACTCTATATCTTTTTTGTGCCCTATTCTAAAAATCCAAAAACATTATCAATTGAACCTGCCCCCGACCGTCACGTTCTGTCCCGCATGCTTCCATAAGCTTGTTATGTGGTACATGACGTGACTTGAGCATTCTTGGCACCTCAAGTGAAACTTCAAACGGTCACTTAGGTCCTTTTTCTTAATTTAAACTTTAACAAAACAACAAAAGAATTATTGAACTTTAATTATAACGAGTAAACAAACCATCTCTTATTACTTGAACCAAGCATTCTACAATTACACTTTCCTACTTCCTTAGTACAAGTGTTAATTTAAACTAGAATGTCTTGCCTAGCCCTCACAGAAATTAAGATGTAGCTTCTTTCGTACAAGGCTTTTATAAAGAGAATAATTCATATTTACAAGTAATACAAAATAAAAGAGCTTAGATCACCTACTCAGCTTCCATGTGTAGCAACTCATCTCATCCATCCTTACTTGGCCTCAATGCTTGATCACGTGGAAAGGGAAAACTTAAAACGTAAGTCAAAGACTTAGTGATTGATAATTTTTAGAAACATTTCGGGCAATCAATACGTTAAAACATTTTCAGTAAACAGGCTTCAACGCCTCTTTCACAAATCATAAACACACACATTAGTCTTTCACATTCCCTTCACCAAGAACACAATTTAATCCCACACACAAATTTGTTACAGTATATAATTAAGTTTATGTTTTAAGCTTTGTTGTAAGGAGAGCATGTACTGTAAATAGATTACAACATGCTAAGTTATTAAAGAAAAGGTGTTTGTTATTATTTCGTTGTGTTGTATTTATAAAAGTTAAGTTTGAGGTATGTTAAGTGTTAGTAAGCTTTTTCACTTACTAGGCATTTGGCATACTATCTCGCAGTGAGATACGCATTGAGTGTTTAGGTGGCACACCTTTCCTGAATTGCATGAAGTGGTTTTAGGGCGAGGTGTGACAACTATCTTAAATACTATTACTTAATTTCTGGTTTTTAAAATTGACAATTCTATTTAAACAGGGGTCTCACAATTCTCCCCACCTTCAAAAATTTTGTCCTCAAAATTCTATGTCTACAACTTTCTTTCCTTTGTTTAATATTGGACCCCCTCGTCTAGGTTGTTGTACTGAGTGAATTGTCACTTCTGTTTGAGTTGGTTCTTCACCAATTTTACCTTTCTCTTTACACTCCTTTTAATAATGACCAACCTTTCCACAATTGAAATATTGTCTGCAGTTTTCTAGATGTCTCTTTCCACACTCCTTACATTTTTGTCTTGGATCGCCTGTTCAATGTGATCCCTGGCTAAGGCTTGTGTTAGCTTGTTTGCAAAATCTTCCAGTAGTTTGCTTTTCTCTTTACCACTGACTGTTGAACTTGTTCTTTTTTCATTCAAACTTTTCTCCAGTCATAGAGCTACATCTACATACTAACTCTTCCTAATCACATCGTATAGTTGTTGCTATGACAAATGTCCTTATTTTTTGTCTCAATCCACATTCAAATTGCCAACATCTTTTTTTTTCTATTGTTACCAATAATAATGCATACTTGATTGTTAGCTCTATAAAATTCTTCTCATCTTTTGTAATTGTTAGCTCAGCTTATTCCAAACACAAAAATTCATCTTGCCATTCCTCTTCGTAAGTATCTAAAAAGTACTTAATATTGAAAAAATTTCTTAAATTTCTCCCAACAAACCCTTCCTCCCCTGTTTTCTTCCAAGATCCATTAATCTTCTACTCTCTCTTGATTTCTACTACTTCCTACAAGGATAACTTAAATATTTAGTTTAACTTTTACCAGAATAATTTATACTTATTCCATTCCCAAACTCATAGATTTTCCAAAATCATGCTCTAATACCAAGTTTTCACACCCTGCCATGTGTCACGGTCACACCTGTCCAAGGAGTGCATGGGCACCGTGGGCATGGTGGGCGTGCATGGGTGTCATGG
>JBBPDI010090007.1:0-12228 GCA_037974545.1 Cucumis variabilis
AGTTTACATTTAGACAAATGCTTTACTCTATAACCATTCCCCTGCCCCCTTGTATATTTAATAAACCAAAGACTGATATTAAGAGAATGCTTTTTTCAAGTTAAATTGTTTGTATTTTGCATAAATACATGAATAAACTTTTCTAAAGCTATTAATTTAAGTATTGGTTTTTTCGCACATGACATGCAAATCATAAGATAGACAATTGAATAAAATAAAATAGAACACATAAGTTATTTATGGAGCCTCAGAGGTTCAATCATTCTTGCTATATATTTGCCATTTATCTTCCTCTTCCCACTTATTGAACTGCTCATACTCTAGCTCCTCGGGGAATGGTTGTTGCTTAGCTTCTTGCCTCTTTCTCCATACGGATTATTTTCCTAATCACCTTTTATTTCAGGTTATCGTATTGACTTTGGTTGGACTTGTATGCTTTTAAACTATATTTTGATACCTTTTATTTACATTATTTAAAATAGTATCGAAAAAGTTGGAGTTATGTGTTGTTTAGCTGTTAGATTTAATTTTGGATTATAGTTTAATTTGCACTGTGGTTTAATTTGGGGTTAATTCCACAAGTAATGTAAATATTACACAAATAATTTATTTTGGTGTTAGGTTGGATTATGGTTTAGATCGTGTGAATGTTTTTTTCATTATTATATTTTGTACGATTCTATAAACAAGTTGCTTAAATATGTCTACTCGTCCCGAAGAGTTAACCATTCTTAAACCGAGAAATTGTGGGGATAATGATATTGAGATAGAGGCTGATGAGTTATTTGGAGATTTATATGCACAAAATGAGAGTGAGTTGGTACCTTAAGAGATTTTCACGCAAATGATGGAAGATTTTTTGTTCTCGGTTAACATGCAAAATCTTATTTAATTAAATTAGGGTTTTAACAGTTTTTGCACCCTTTATAGCTCCGATTTCTAAACATTTCTTCATACGTACTCAATTGGACCACCACTAAAATTGACCTGCTATTCTCCATACTGATAATCCAGTTTTGAGATCCGATCAATTGAAGAGAGATAAGATGGAATTTGAGTAACAAATTAGGGTTAAGAGTTAGAGATTTTTTTCCTTCGATGATCAAAATGGATAAAAACCACAGCCTAATAAACCCTAATAACCTCAAATCCAAAAGTCTTGAAAACATTTTACAAAACCCTATTTTCAGGTTACATACAAAATTAAGATAACCGTGAGAATGACAAAATAATAGAGTACATTTTGAAAAATAACAAATCTAAAACATAATGTTATTTTTAGCAAAATCGCATAAGGTATATATTTTTTGATAATTTTTAAACCGATTTTACACCTTGATTGACTACATCTCATGTTTTTCAGTTACAATGTATTTATGTCGCGTAGAATAATGGATTATAACACAGAATTACGATTACAGCGTATTTGCATATCAATCATTATTTATTTTCTTGATTGATCTCATTTAACCAACGTATGTTAGATTCATGCCTTCAATGTATAACAGATTATCCTATTTATACGATTCAAATCAAATGCTTTACAATTTATTTTTATTAATATATATATAATAATAGCTATTTAATTCACACCAAAAATCATTGATAATACTATTACTTCATGATACGTTTCATAAGCTTTGATTAATTCTTAAGAACATATTATATCATATAAATACATAATTTTTTATAAATGATTCATTATATAATTTATTCATTGTACATTCCTTAAGAGGTTTGGTTAATAGAACTAATAACTACAGATATCATACAAATGCACAATTTTTCGTATTTATCCTTAATTGTTTTCGTATTATATATATTGTAATAAATATTTCTTTTATCATTTGATTTTAAAAGTTTAGTTGGAAGATTCCAAAATTTGAATTTAAAATTATATTTTTTCCCTAAAATTATGCATTTGATATAATAAACATCATACTAATAGTGTATTCTCCCTATAATTATGCATGTAGAAATTATTCCATAAATGGATTGGCCATATTAGTAATAATAAATTGGCATTATTTAACGAAAAAAATGTTAATATAACCATATGTATGGATGATAAAATTTTCATTAAACTAATGATACATACATTAAATACATCAAAATTAGGGGGAATAAAATCCTTTTTACGGAACTATCGTTAAAGGAGGTATATTTTTCATAGATATTATTTACTATTATTTAAAAGTTGGTTTTAAAGTTTGATTTAAAACCATAAAAACACTAAAAAATATTATTTAAATGTCAATACCCCAAAAAAACTGTGAGAATAATATGATTTTTATCTGAAATTATTTGATTGTACCAATTTCCCTACACATTTTTTTAATCAAACTTTTATTTTAAGGTGCAACGGTATTCAAATGAATTTGTTTTCAGTTTGGTGAATAATTTCACATTTATCATATGCCTGTTCTTGAATTCTTTCACGGCAGCTGTCAACTTTATTGTTCGACTGTATTATAATTCCTTTACCTTTATCCTCTACCGTTTCTTCTAATGGTAATGCAACGTGTGAAGACACTTTTTTATGATAGATGGATGGAATCTTCTCGATATGTTGACTACCGTGTGGTTGATGTATTTGTTCCATGCTCATCTTCATTTCAAGAATTCTTATAGTGCATTCAAGATAGACTTTTCCATCCTTAGATCATTCTGTGTGTCACATTACTATTTATTGGGATGGATGCAACAGTTCAAACCTTATTTGGATTGTTGAAGACGAGGACGTGTATTGCCTTATGTTGATTATGTCAAAATTCTCTAACAATGATTTTGTTTTGGTAGTTAATTCTACACCTACTGGGTCAGTCGAAAATACATCGTGTTTGAATAACGAAGTAAATACACAGCAACCTACATAGAATGTATCACAAATTATTGACGTTGATTCTTTTGATTCGTCAAATGATGCAGTACCTATTAAGGTTAGAGTAAAGTTCAAAACTAAGTCAATACTGAAGAAAGCAATTTATATGTTGGCTGTGAACAATAGTTTTGAATTTATTACAGTTAGGTCCAACCACACATCATTTGACATTCGATGCAAAGATCTATTCTGTTCATGGTATTTACGAGTTTCTTTGTTAAAAAAAAGTGATATTTGGATTGTTCGTAAGTTTATGGATACACACCAATGTGCCGTTGACATTGTTAAAAATGATCACAGGCAAGCAACATCCTGAATTGTTTCTGAGTGTACGAAGTCATTTTTTAAAATGAATGACAAGGCTCCATGTTGTCCTTCTGATGTTATTAATTACATGAAGATTAATCACGGGGTATATGTAAGTTATGATAAGGCCTGGAGAGGACGTGAGATTGCATTGAATTCCATCAGGGGTACTCTAGAGGACTCGTATGCTATGTTGACGGCATTCACAGATGCATTGATTAGGAATAACCCAGGTATACAAATACTGTGTATTTGTTATTAAATATTTTACTCATTATGGAAATACACTGTAATTCTAATATCATATTTATTGCATAATTACTAGGAACATATACGGCTGAAGAATCAGATGATGGATGTCGATTCAAGTTCTATTCATGTCCCTTGCAGCTTCAATTGATGCATGGAATTATTGTGTGCCAGTTATTTTCGTTGATGGTGCAGCTTTGAAGAACAAATATCTTGGTACGCTCATTTCTGCTTGCACTATTGATGAAATTCTCAAATTGTGTCACTAGCTTTTGGGTGGTTGATTCAGAGAATAACTTGTCATGGACATGGTTTTTTCAAAATCTTAAAGCTGTTTTTGGAGAAAATAAAAAAAATGGTAATTGTGTCAGATGCTCACAAGAGTATAGAAAATGGGTTTAATGTTGTGTATGAATTAGCTGAGTATGGATTATGTGCATTCCATCTCTATAAGAATTTGAAAAAGAACCATAAGTTGCTTCATATTGAGGAATCATTTCACAGTTGTGCGAGAGCTTATACCCCATTGATGTTTGAGTACTACATGAGAGAACTTGATAATCTCTCTCCATCAATTAGAAATGAGTTGGAAGGGTATCGGAAAACATAGGTGGACTAGGGCATTTTTTAGGAGAAAGAGATATTCAGTTATTACAACCAATATTTCTGAAAGCATCAATTCTACATTGAAGGAATCTCGATAATTACCTATAATTGGACTTCTAGAATCAATACCTAGTTTGGTTCAAAAGTGGTTTTATGAACGTCGCACCAAATGGAATTTTCAATGTACGGAACTATCACTACATGTAGAAAATATGATTCAAGAATCCTTAAGGAAAAGTCGATCAACATGAATTTGAAGTCCACCTTCGTAAGGAATAATTCATTGTCAATATTTTGACCCGCACGTGCTCATGTAGACAATGGGACCTTGATTTGATCCCCTGTTCACATGCTTGTATTTCCCTTTCTACAAGGAATCTTAACTTGTATATGTACACTGATAAGTTTTATTATGTTTCAAATTTGATAAACTTGTATAAGAAGACAACACGTCCTATTAGTGGTGTATACCAAATTAGAAAAATATACCAAGGTGACAATGATGGACTTCTTCCGCCCCAGGTCAGACATCCAACTGGAAGGCCTAAAAAGAAGGGGGGTTTCTCATTTTTAGGAAAAAAAGGCGACTGTTCGTTGCAGCAGGTATTATCAATGAGGTCACAATTGTAGGTCTTGTAAAGAATCTATTCAAAATTAGGTTACCATTCAGTAATTTCTATAAGTATCAGCTACAATTATTTTATCACTTGATTTCTTTTGTTATTTCGTAATAAATATTTAGATTTGTTCATATAAAATTTTGCTTCCTTATTTAACATACAAAGTATTTATTGTATTTCATGTGTTACTGAGCATGTTTAATTATAAGGTATACTATATTGTATGTTATATGTTTTAACTTTTAATCTAGATATATTCAGGTTGTCATAATATTAAAATCATGACATATACTATCAAACTATATAAATCGAATAAATCGAGTTATTTGAACAATCATGCCATATTTATGTACATGCATTCAGATTTAACCATTCCACAGTACATCCAGATTCTGATGACTTGAATATCAAATACAGTTTATTTTAACATTCATGTATCTACAAATAACGATAAATTTTTATGACCTTATTGTCTAACTGTGTAAATCAAACATATTGAATTATTTGAACAATCATCCTATATTTTATCTACATGCATTTTATACTTAACTATTTCAGAGTACATTAAGATTTGATCAACTAAATATCAAATACAATGTATTTTAAGTTTCATATATATAAGAATAACGACAGATTGTGATTGTTCCAATGTAAATAAAGCAACAAAACAAAATAAATTGTCATAAATTTGGGTGCTAATAAAATAAAATTTAATGAATAAATTATTAAGCTTGACTCAGATGGAGATCAAATGATGGCATTCTTGGATATGGATTCTCATTCTCGTTGTTTGATGATGTTCTTATTTCCTCTTTCACAGTATCTATCATAATTCCCTTCGTTGTTCCATTAATCTCAGTACACTGCTTATCAATTGATATCTTCAGTCGCTTATCCCTCTCCTCTGCTATCTTTAACAAGTCAGCCTTGGTTGTGTTCAACTAGAGAAAAGAAATGTATTGTATTAATAACATAAGATTTATAAGTGACACAATATAAATATGCATACTATAGTACAGGGTATTCTTACGTGTTTTAATATAACCCTTGTTGCTGGATTCTTGTCGTCTATATTTGAGAGTCTGTCTACAGTTGGAAAACTTCCTTTAACCTACAATTCTGTAGCAAAATAAACTTCAAATGTAACATTGTCTAAGTTTTGAACCCGACATTCATACTATTTTATCTTAGTACCTTTGCCATTTGTTGTCTTTTCATTTTCCTTTTGTAGTTTTTTGCATCTTTCTCAGTGTGCTTGCTGTTGAATCTAAGCAAGATTGACCCTGTGCATAGTAATATTTTATAAAGCATTATATAGAATCAACACAGTACTCAAACACATACAGTATAATCAATGCAAACATAATGTATTTTTCTAACTAATGCAGATATATCCAAAGAGTCTGTATTCAATATGGTGTATACAACAGAATCGAACAGACCGTATTCAATATTGATGAATGTTTTAATGAGAGTATAACATCAAAAAGATGTACATAAGGCAGAGTTGGAAATGTAATGATGTAATAATTAATAATTCTTAAAACATTAGTAATTCACTGTACCAATTTTAAGCTGCCTTTTTAAAAAAAATCATCATATATAATACTTTCATCGATTGATCTGATCGGCTCATTTAGTTCTTCAACTCCATCATCTGTGACCTTTCATCATTTTTATATGGTTTAGTTCTAAACATTTGTTATAAACATTTTCAACACAATGTATTATAATTTACTTTATGAATTACCTTATACGGTGGTTGATTTTCATCTTGCCTACTTTTGGAAGGCATTGTTTCTGATTTTGTTGACGTTGGTTGTCTACCGGATGACATTCCCAATCCTTGGCTATCACCTTCAGCAACCCCTCCACTTCCCTCACTGTGGTCATCATCGTCTCTTTTATCTCTGCCCTTCTAATGCATCAAGTCCATGCTTAGGTCTTCAGCTTCACCTTCTTCGTCGTCCTCCTCTTCCTTTCCCTCCTCTACCTTATCAAGGTGTTTCTCAAAAGACCTTGCCCCCTAAATTACAAATACAGTGTAATTTCAAACTTAAGTTCATTACACATAATCAAATAATTAACTTATAGTTTAAAGATCATGCTTACTATGTATTCGATTGTCTTATGTGCAGTGTTTGTTTTTCCTTTTATCGCTTCAACAAGGTTGTTTAACTTTCCATTCAGTTTTTCATATTTTCTATTAATTGACTCTTCTATAGTCTTGAACAATTCAATGATTTCCTCCATACTTTTTTTTTATTTTTTCCTGTGTCTGTTTCATACTCTCTATAGACTTGGATAGTCCATCGAGCTAGATAGTAGACGACATGCCTCTACTAAACCACATGTGGGTTACACGGTCAGCTTTTTGGACATTTGTAAATTTTTCTTCTGCTTCTCTCAGAATTGCTTTTTCTTCCTCAAGGAATGGAGTGAAGTATGGTTTGCTTAATTCTTTAAGTGTAGCGAGCATTGGCGTTAGTTCATGCTGTTTCAATAGTAAAAAATAAGTTATAACTATTAGTGATTTTAATGTATAAAATATGTTGTAAATTTAGTTTCATACCGTTGGTGAATCAAAAACCTTCTGTTATAGGTCCTTCCATTTTGGCTGTGTCTGCTGCCCAATTTATTATCCTAGGCAATTCTTTTGAGATCCTTGTTGCAAAAAAGTTTGGTGGTGTACTCAATGCTGGAATTACCTCGTACGCCCATACTAGGATCGAAAAAATAAATCCTCCCATCGATAAACCTGTTTGTCCTTTGCTACACAGCCCTATTCATAAATTCTAATAGTAGGTCAAAAGCTACCATTCTCCGAAGATAGCCATCAAACAGTTCATCATCATCTACCATTAAGACATGGTCCCACTCAATACTCAGAGTCTCTTGTCTTGGCAATAGAAAGCTCTCCAGGAAGTATAACTTGGTCATTCGTATACTGTCCTTATCTGCTCCAGTTGTGCTTATATTGAACATGGTGTTCAAATAATGCCTTGTCACGGATTTGAGGGTCTCAAAATAAATCTTTTTCAGCCTTCCCCCACCTTTTATATCTTCTGTATTAAGTTCTGATATTTCACTACAGTTCAGGCCTGTTATCAACGCAAATTCCCTTGGTTCAAATTTGAGTACCCTAGCCCCTATCAAGAAATGTGGTTGGGTAGTCGACTTTGGCTTGCACATACACTGAACTAGGTGCAACAGTAATTGGGATGATTGGTTTGTTATACAATACTTTAGAAAATGGCCAAATATCCCTTCACGAAATCTACAGGTCAGTCTTTCCCCAAGATTTTCTTTGATTTTATCTATTATATTGCTTTTGATTTGTAGATTTATTTGTAAAGGGTCAGTCCTCCGTTGGTGGCTCATCAAGTATACCGAATCCTAGTAGTGATGAGTAATAATTAATATGTTAATGACAATCAGAAAATGAGAAATAACACAATAAAATTCAATGTATACATATAAATTAGCATGGTTGATAAACCTCAAATACACTGTAATTGCAGTAATCAACTATACATAACAGAGAGTCAATATCTTATAAATTTGTAAATTGAAGACTCAATATACTGGAATCAATAATCAATCATAACATATAAAAATATTAAAATATCATATAATTGCAATAAACTAAATACAAGTTAGCATGTTCCATATCCTACGAACACAATGTAATTCCAATATCCAATATACATATTATATTCAATGATTGCACAACGATCACATACTATCCCAAATTGAATATATACTAAATATTTAATACTCAATACTCAATATACCAGAATCAATGATTAATCCATACATATAAATGTATTACAAATATCATGTAATTCTAGTACAATATAATTACCCTATATACAGCACAAAAGACCAGTATCATGTGAAATACAGTACAAAATCACACATACCTCACTATTGTCTTCCTTCATTGGATCATTTCTTATCCTTCTTTTGTCATTATTTTGTTTCTTCGCCTTTTTTGAATTTGTCACCTATTTTACATTTTTGTTACAACAGTATATAAGATACAGTGAGACTAATAGGTTACAGTTATGTAATTTATATATGATTACCTTCTTCCCCTTCTTTGTCTTCTTCTATTCCTTTTTACCATTCATTGATTTCTAACTTGTTTCACTCGACTCTCTTAATCAATGAGTCCGACTCTTCATTTTTTTCTATCTCTTCTTCCTATTCTTCATCTACTTCCTCTTCTTTCTTTTCATCTTCTACACTTTCTGTCTTTTCCTCTTCCTCCTGTTTTTATTAGTAAATTAGACAAGTTGGTTCATGTTTATTAATTGTATTACAAAAAAGTGTAGCACTTACCTTGTCTTCTGGTTCTTCTTCACTTTCTTCAATACGCTTTGCTCTCTTGATTCAACTTAATAAAATATACACAACACACAACTTCTAAATAATATATATGTATTCATAATAAATATGAGGAACATAAAGGTTAATAAGTTATTTACCATGGATTTTATTCATGGCTTTTTCTGGATGCTTGGTGCTTCTTTTGGAGGGTCCTTCATCACCCTCTTTTTTTATGATTGTGCAACATCTTTGTTGGTTACTGAACCTTTTGCCATTGTAGGTTCTGTTTGATCCTATAACGAACCATACATTAACCTATAATAATGTAGACTACAATGATATAATTAGAAAAATCTTTAAAAAAATATATATGAATACCTCTTCTGAAGAGGTTGAAATAGATTGGACCACTGTTGACGACTGATTTTTAAACCAGTATATCCAGAAGATCTCAGTCGATCACTTCTTCTTGTTGTTCCTTCTCGTTGTTCTGTCTTCATATCTAGTATAGGTCTACGATTTACAAAATAATATAGATTTCAAATCAGAAAGAAATATCAAAATGCAATTCCTTTTTTTACTCATAAAACGGGGCATAGCTGTTATACTATTTATTTTATTTTAACAAATAAAAAATTACAAACTGATTATCTTTATATATATTGTATATTTAAACAACAAAAAACACCAGATTTTTAAACAGAGAAGACAACAGTGGGTAGTTTAAAATGTTGGAAAATACAGTTCCAAACATTCATTGCATGGTGATACTGGAAGAAAAATTTGTGTAAAAAAGATGAATGAATCTGATTAAAGGTGAGAAGAAGAAGAGCAACTAACATAGATTAATGACAGTTTTTGAAGAGGAAGAACGAATAATGCAAAAGTACCACAGGAGGAAGCGGTGGGAGTTCTTCGTAAGCCTGAAGCAACGATGGAGAAGATGGGAGTGCCAAGATCAGGAGGAGCGTCACTGGCAGTGAAATTGGTTTTTAGAAGAAAGTAGAAACCTGCTGAGATACCGACGAGATGAATTTGAAGGGACTAACCTTAGGATTTCTAAGTAACAAGGAAGCAACTGGCCGAGTTCCAAGGAAGAAAATGATTACATGCAGAAGTTTAAAGTCTGAATGTATGAGGTGGAGCTTCACAATAATGACATGTTTTCTGATTTCAGGTATTTTGAGGGAATTTTCTTTTGTAGCGTTTGTTTTTCAATTACAATGTAACGGGAGTTTATGTTAGTGGGGCAAACAATTTGAATTTTTTAGTTTGGCTAGGGGCATTTGAGGGATTTATATATTTATTTATTTCTATCTTTTAATTTTTTGCTATTCTAACAAATTAAAATTATTTTTTCTATTTTCCCAAAATAAAACATATAATTTGCCATTCTTCTTGACGACCCATATGTAAATGTATTTTTAAAATTTAGAGAAAAAATGTTAATAAAAAATTAAAAAAATTAATGAAAAATCTATGGTAAGATTATTTTTAAAATTTATTGAAATTCCAAAAAAATAAAAATAAACTTCAATTTTGGTTTTTTCAAAAGAAAAAGTAGGGGTGTACATAAGTCGAGTTGGAGAAAAATTATGGATCATCTCAAAGTATCCGAGTTGGCAAAAAATGAATCCTATCGATTCAATATGCAGAGGCAACCCAACCCAACCCAAAAAATCCAGATTGAGTCGAGTTGGGTTGACAGGTTGATTTTTTTTTCTTTTCATAATTTAGGGTCTACACATTTTTCTATCTACTTTTTAAACATGTAATAGAATTGATTAGATGCAGTCTAAGGTCCACTTGATCCCTACCAATCAAATACTATCTTTTCATTTTCTAAAATAATTCAAAGAAAAATTACATCAATAGTTGCTCAAATACAAATTTTCATTCCTTTTGTATATCAATCTCTCAAATACAATTGTTCACTACTTTTGTATATCAATCTATGGAGTAGAAGTAGAACAACAGAGCTCAATCTATGGAGTAGAAGTAGAAGAACAGATCTCAATCTCATTCATAACCATATTCTGCTCCAATAGGTAAAATTATATAATATATGTTGTTGTGAACCAACTAAGAGAAGTATCCAAAAAACCATTCAAAAAATAAATAAAAACACATTCAATACCAAATACAATAAAGTCAGGACTCACCTTGAAGGAGGGCCGACGGAAAAAAAAAACAAAACGAAAGAGAACGAGGGGCGATCGACGAAAAAAACAAAAGAAATAGGGAGGGGTGGTCGATGGATGAAGGAAAAAAACGAGTATTGAAAGAGGGAGAGAGCGACCGATGGAGGAGGCGGCCGGAGGTTGAAGGTGAAGGTGAACGTGATGGATTTAAGGCGAGTGTCGAGCAAATTGGGATTGTGGAAGGTTGAAGAGACGACAAAGATAGACAAGCGATTTTTAGGTTTGTAAGGTTTAGGTTATATATATTAGCCCAACCCGGTGACCTGACTCATTTTACTTTTTTTTTTTTCACTTTTCTAACCCAACCCAACCCTTACGATTTGGGTTGGGTAATCCGAGTTAATCAGGTTATCGATTTTTTTAAACACACTTAAGAAAAAGGGAGGATTTTTTAGAAAGGATTCACACTAGGGTTGTAAGCGTTGGATTGGATTGGGAGACACTCTTAACCCAACCCATAGCTTCAGGTTGGTTGGGTTGCAAACCCGAATAACCTAAGTTAATTAGTTTTCAACCCACATCGTAAAATATGAGTTGGTTTGGGTTGTAGATTGTATTATTATTTTTTTTTCATTTTTAAATTTTAATGTTTGCAAATGAAAATAATCAAGCATAAAACAAAAATGTTTCACATCAAATTGAAACAAAAATAAAAAAACTCAAAACTCATAAGATTGTTTGACTTTTAATAAATAATAATAAATTGGTTTTCAATTTAATATATATATATATATATATATATATATATATAATTAAGATTAGGTTGGGTTGGGTTGCCGAATTTTCGGCCTCCAACTCGATACCAACCTAAAAAAAAAAAAAAATTCAATCAAATCTAACCCAACTCACATTTTAAACTAACCAACCTAACCCATATTATTCTTATACTTAGTCCCACACTCTTAATTTTTATGAATTTCCAAATTCTATACAATGAGGCCACTATCAATTTCTCCTCATTCAGAATTTGTTTGAAGCTTTGTTTCTGTTTGGTTAACAATGGGGGACGAAGTGAAACTCCTGGATTTCTGGC